>JAQFXU010005993.1:0-10846 GCA_034693705.1 Spatulosminthurus flaviceps | reverse complement strand
CCAAACGTAAAATGCCTTGCAAAATTTCACGATGGGACCTCCCAGACCAGCGCAGCGTCTTCACAGTATATTTGTATGTTTTGACTAAATCCAGCGTTTTGCAAAAAATATTACAAAGTAACAATGTTTAAATAAATTGATGAAAATAATTATAAAAAATATTGTAACTTTTTAAAAATTTAGAAATATATTTCGTGACCGTTATATTGCATTCAAGCCAACACTTTTGAAAAGGTCGCTCAAATTGTTTATCACAGTCCACAACGGTCACTTTTACCATTTCGGTGTCCTTTCAGATTTAGCCGAAAATTGTAATAGTGGAATAAAATTGTATGCACAGATTTTTTAAGTGCCATACAAAATTAGAAGATTCTATAAAATTTAACTCACTAGACCGGCAATACACAGGCCCGGATGTAGATTACTTTAACTTCAGGTAAAATGATAGACATGGTTTTGAAAAATCTACCTGAACCCTTAACATAGAGAGGTAAGTTGTAAGGTCTCATTCGAAAGGAAACACACTGGATATGATTATGTTCCATGATGATCGTTTTTAATTACTATGGCTTCATGTACATACTTGGTACACAGTAAATTTCTGTCCTTATACTTCTCCGCTTCAGAGCTTAATATCCAGCCACACTACAGCTAATGCAATGGAGATAATGTTTTGTAACATCAATTTGAGCGACAGTTTTAAAAGTGTTGGTTATAATGCAATATAACTATAACGGTCACGCAATATAATTTTGTCACTTTGTAACATTTTTTTCAAAACGCTAGATATAGTCAAAACATAAACATATATGCTCTAATAAGGCTTGCCTAGGAGGACCTATCATGAAATTTTGCAAGGAACTTTGTATTTGTGCGTTTTGTAGAATTTTCCCCTTAATTCGGTCTTGGGGGATTCAAAAATGTGGAATGCTAATTTAACGGAGACCTTGATGCAACCAAGACAAGTTTCGCTATCAAAGGCGATGCATTCACAATAGGCGCGTTATTAAACTACCAGATTTTCTAGGCTCACAATTAGCCAGACAAGGCCTGGCTAGTGAGAGTTTAAAAACACCATAACTATTGTAGCAGTAAATAATCTAGCTCTTTTAACAAAGCTGTGCTGCTAGTCGCCTACATTACGCTTCTTTTACCTGCACGGCGAAAGTCTGTTTTCATCTACGTTTTGTATAAGTTTTGAAGGCTGCTCAGGAGAAGCCTGTTTTTACGCATCGCTAGAACTACGTAGGCTTTTAACAAGGCGACTAACTTGAAACTGTAGCAAGTAATTTTGTTCCTAGTTTTAGAGCAGTGAAAATTCAGGCAGGTATTGACTATGGCTAACTAAAGTCTGAATGTGACAACGCCCCCGATTCCTTACGCTCGCTGTAACATTTGCAAAGCGAAACTGCAATTCCCCTCCCCCCAAAAGCCGTGGTAAAAAAGCTAAAGAGCGTATGGAAAAGATATAAGTTAAGGTGGAGTTATGTATGGACATGCTAATCCATTTGTTTTTAATTTTTTCGGAACTGTGTTTTTAACAGATGTAACTTTCGAGGAGTTCGTTAATTTCACAACGAATTTCAAATCCAGGATGTGGATATGCTCCCAGCTCTCAGGCACAGTCACATACTCCGAACTTGGGCTGGTTGCGAGTTCAATAACCCGTCTAGTGTACGAAGCTTTACCCGAAGGAGAAATCTGCGTGAATCATGTCCAAGAACTTCCCTTAGGGGAGAAATGCTTGAGTGTGAAGGCCATGTCGAATTCTTGTATCACCGCAACCACCTGGAATTACTATCAGTTTGGTCAACTTCCTGAAGATCTGGAGAGTATGCTGCCAATTCTAACGAAACACATTTCTAATTTCCTCTTCAATCAACTTCGGTATGCATTTCTTCCATTTGGGATAAATTTTGGATGCTTTTACCTCCTATAGTTCACGTGCTTTAAGTGAACAATCGGGTATCAATCCGAATCATATCTCGATGTGTTTCACTAGAAGATTTTGGTTAAGGCTAAGGTGATGGGTGTGACATGGAAGCAACCAGGGCTTATGCTAATCAGGTAAATAGGTAAAAGCATCCGAATTATCATCTTATTTATTCAATAAAGCTTACAGTAAGTACATTGAATGCAAAACTATTAAAACTAGTTTTGTAATCAATGTACTTACTACTATAGTTTCGTTTTAAAAATGTATAATAATCAAAATAATTGCTGAAGTTAATCCTTCTTTATTGTCATGACAGAACGCAAGAGCAGTTAAGTTACTATGTGAAAGTTGAGGCGGATGTTTCATTTGGTGTCTCCAGCATTTCCGTCATCCTTATAGCACAAGCTGATAGATTCAAACCTGGCTATGTAGACGAAAGAATAGATAACAGCTTGGCCAACTTTTACTGTCATCACATGAATACGGAAAAGCAGATACAAAAGCTTTTTAAAACTTCATCGAATTCTTCAGAAGCTGGGAAGACGCTTATGGAATCCATCTCTGACTCTAAATTCATCAGGAGGGTTCAAGACCTGTATAGGAAGTGTCTACCGTTCAAGAAGCAAAACTCTTACAATGTTGTTCCATCATTCCGTAAGCTATCTGTGCAAGTGCAAGGTTATCCCAGGTATGACCAAAGTGTTCCACTAGGCCCAAAATATCTTTGCCGCAAGCGAAAATTGTATGAAACACCGGAAAAACAAATTAAACCTGAAGATATTGACAAAACTCAAGGAAGAGTTACACTAGAAATCCCAGATGACCTCACACATGAAAATGCATATTTCATAACGAGTCTTGAAAAATTCAAACAAAGACTTAAATTGTATCCAAGGGGCTCAGATTGAAATAATATACTGATACTTACTACTTAAATGCCTACCGCAACTCATCCAAGTAATGTTACTCTGGACTTGGTATGCTACTAGGATCATTTCAAGTTTTTAGAAAAAACACTTCTCCAATAACCTTGGCATTAGTATATGACACCTGCATTTTGGGCTTTGGATTGTAATAACAAATTCGAGATTTTTTACTTTACTCCGAAATTGAATTTCCGCAATTGTTTAGAGTTTAGCATGATTAAATTATCACATGAAAAACTTTACTGCCACAGAAGTTCCAAATTACCTCTCTGGCATGTTTACATGCCATATAACTGTACATACCAGAGCATCTGTAAACACAATAATAATAATAATAATTTACTATTGATCACTTTTTTTTGAACCGTTGCACACCCAAAAAACTAGTTAAAACTGAAATTCGCGTTTTTGGTCAAAACACGAGATCCTGAACTTTATAAATAAATTTTGATTTTTGATAGTTTATAACCAAATTCAACTTGTTGAATATTTTTATTGCCCTAGCCTTATGCTACTGGTCACATCAGGGCCCAATGCAAATATGCTTAGCACCGATTAAGTGGGGATTATATCTCGGTATGCAGATATATTCACGAATTTTTCCATCATTGGACCATACAATCGGTTCCCCCAACATGGATTTACAGGGACGTAAAATATACATAAAAACGATTTCTGCAAAGATGCGAATTCCATAGTGAAGAAATAGACACATGCCCCAATATTTAACATAAACATGAAGCTAGGGTACTGAAATTTAGTACAATCAATGAAAATTTTAAGAAATGTTTCAATAATGTTCAATTCCGCACTTTAATTTTGACCAAAAATAAACGTCCAGAATAAAAATTTGGAAAATCGCTTAAAGTATAGCGCGGCCGTTCAAAGTTAGCAATAATAATTGTTGTGTTTGCATATGCTCCTCTATGTACAGTTATTATGTCATGTAATCATGCCAGAGAGGTAATCTGGAAATTCTAAAACAGTAAAATATATTTTTTCAAAATTTTTTGTTCTTTTTTTCACGTGGTGACGGTGACACGTAATAATTTAAAATTTTGAAGGGATACTTTTAATAATTGTTTTATCTGGAATTACTCTCATGATTGAATGAGATTCTTGACCTACTAATACAAGGAATTTTTGCGGCCGGATAGTTTACATTAATGTTTCACTTGAATTATAGCTCATATTTTTAGCTACTAATTTGTAGCTGTTTGTAATAATAATAATTATTATGATAGTAGTTAAAATGTTGTATGATGACATTTTCCCTTGACATCATATATCTTTAGAAATATGAGAATCTACGCAGTCCTCAGTTATAATTATTATTTTTCCATAAGAGCTAATATTAATGTTCTAAAAACAGAGAGTATTTTTAACAAATTGTATTTTGTCTGCTCTCATTTGAAGGTAAAAAATAGCTTGAAAGGTGTTTTTCAAAGCCTTAGTTCAACTTATGGGTTTACCTTTGCTCCTCACCAATGTTTGGTTACACGTCTGTACTTTTCCCCCAAAAAATCATAACAGTTTGTTGAAACCAGAGAAAGAGGCTACTTCTCAAGGTTTCAAAAACAAACGTTGTCGCAGCTTGTATTTTCTCTTTCTTTAAGCCGTGAATCATATTTTTCAAAAGATACTCTCATGTATGAGGGGGGAATCAGGCTATGTTCTTAAAAATAGCTCTCTCCTGTATAAATATACAAAAGCCAGTGAAGACTATAAGACTAGATTGGACGTTATGTTCAATGTACAGTTCTTTAAGTACCAAACGGAAGGGTATAATAGATTAATACACTATAAAACGTTTTGGGTGAGAAAAAATTAAAATCTCTGACAGTATTTTTTTTATTAAAGGTGTTGATGGATTCAATCGTAAACGTATTTGAGCTACATATTCAAAAAAGAACTATAAACAATAAATTATATATAAATTTGTGTCATAGTTATAGAGTAAAATAGCTTAAGCACGCATGTAATAGGAAACTTATAAGACTGAGGTCAGTCACTTTCACCGTGATCCTTTTGCTTTCTTTATTACTCATTTTTCTTATGCTACCGCATACATACACATGTAGTAAAAAAAATACATAACCACATACTGAGTCACTGGATGATGAAGACATGATTGTAAAAATTATTTTTTGAATGTAGCACAAAATATATAGGAATATTGTATCCTGTTCCGGGCAAAAACAGAAGTTATTACTGAAGTAAAATGTAAACAAAGTTTTTAGGTCAGAGATTTTACTGCTGGAAATGTGTCCTCGAAAATACCCTGTAGTAATTATTATTATATGGCTGTTGGGGAGAAGTTAATACCCTCGATATTATATATAGGAAAAGCATACATATGGAGTAAAGCAGTATGATTTTTAATGAAGCTCCAAAACTGCATTCCCTAATATAAAATAACACATAACTTTTACTTTCAACCATTTATCCATATTGCTGGTTTGAAGCTAAAAGTAGCAATTATGAGAGTTAAAAGGAAATAAAAATGATCTTTAAAGAATGTAAAAGACGTGCCAGGTGTTAATGTATAGCATGTCATTAGTATTAGGGAAATGTTTCATTGGAAATTAAATTGGAGTCATTCCTATGTTGACCCAGTAACTACATGTAAAATGTAGTACTACTGGGAAACTTGGAGGATGTACTATAAAGCACGTCGAACCTGGCACTATTTTCAACCAAAATAGCTTTTCTGTTATTTTATTTATGAATCTCAAAATATTTACTAGAACGGAAGTGCATTATGTGAGTAAAATAATATTTTGTGAGTATTTGTATTGCACAAGCTCAAGTTAAGATAGGCTGGACATATGAATAAAAAAAACTAAAGGAATTGAAGTTGGACTAAAGGAAAAGTGAGTGACATTATCATTTGATGCTCATTGGTACACAAAAAAAATGTTTAGGTCAAGGCATGAGTGGGAGAAACTGACAAAAGAAAGTATATTGACATCATCCGAGATTACCTGCTCTTGCTCCCATGCAAAGCAAAGTACATTTCTTTGAATCAGAATGATGGAAATCCTGTAGGAAATTCACTTTGACAGGGAAATGACATGAAGAAATACACGGAAGCGTGAGAATATCTAGGCTATTTGGTGACAACTATAGCTAAGCCCTAATCCACGTGTGGAGTATATATACAGTATTTATAACTATAGCCCAGTTAACGTATACATATGTACATGGACGTGTGCTACAAATTTTTATACACTTACTATACCATAGCTCCAGAGAGAGGTTACACTTTAATTTGAGCCTTGTAACGTTAGGAGAAAATAATTACCATTGAAATCCATTTGATCTTTCAGCATTTCCAAGGAAATGTTATCCAACTCTTATACCTCTTTTACTCATGCTTGTTCTACATTATATCTTCCTTTTTTCTTTTTACAAAAAAAAAATCTTCTTCTAAAAGCCAGCCAGAAAGTCTGAGAGAGTCTGCACTCACTATTTATAACTTTGCGTAAAATTGCGTAAAAGTAATCCAATAAATCTTCTCAGCTCTCAATTTTCCCACATCTTCCTCCAACTTTCGTACATAATAGAAAATCTTTACGTCACTAGTCGTGAGAAGCCGGATTTTTACCACACCAAACCTGTCAAGTTCCTTTTTTTTTTCAAAGTTCTGCAAAATTCTTCGAAATTTGAAACTAGAGCTGAGTTTTTCTGTGTGCAATAAATGTGGAAAATCCATCACTCCTCTACTAATTCAGAGGAAATGCATTATAAATTTCAAATGAACAAAAATACTTAATAAATAATTATTTACGGAGAAATGTTACGAACGCAGAAATACCTAATGAATTTATATTCTTCACATAGCAGAGCACCACATGTACATAACGAAATCTGAGCGTATAATTTTAATACATTGGCGAAATGACAAATTACATGAATGTTTATGACCTGATTATGCACACACATGTGCACTATAATTTATAACAACGAATCATCCTCTTATTTCTCCGTATATGAATGAATCATACGGAGGGATTTGTAAATCTATTTTGACTTATTGTTTGATAACATATGTGAACATTACAGACTATATGATTTATTGTGTGTGAAAGCATTATTACTATATTATTATGATCATTGATTATGATCTTTATTAACGGATCTCTAGTGTAGAAATGAACTCATGTGGATTTCCCCTTGAAGTATAACAACATTTTTTTTACAAGGTAGATCATAGCATCTATATATGTACTGCTCTTCGTCGTACATGTTTAAAGGATTTATTCATTGTTTATATGCTTTGCCAAGGGAAGCCCACATGAGTCAGTAATGTCAGTACACAGAATAATAATTATTGTATACACTGTACAAGAGCTGTGAAGGAATACATAGAGTCAAGAGCAAAGGGAAGATCCCAACAGAGTGAGTTCAAAAAGACAGAGAGACTATGAATAATGAAGTCAGAGGAAATTTTACTTCAAAATTAATCAATTCTATGTCAAACTTATTGCTTTTTACTTTTCTCGCTTTTACCTTGACATGAAAATGAAAACTATAAATTGGAAACTGTACACATGATTTACATACTTGTAAAACTCCTATGTATTTACATTGTAAAAAAGAGTTGATATGTATTTGCTACAAAGGACGAGTATTTTAAAAGGAATAGTGTGGGAGGAATTGTACGTGAGGTTGTCATCCTCACTAAAGGCTACTTGTCCAGAAGAGGAAAACATGTTTTGAGAGCATGGAATTTGCTAGATCCATTGAGAAGAATCCTCTTTGACATTGCTTTTGATTCCTTGAAGGAATTCTTTCTTGATGATTGTTCAATCCTTGATCTGAAATTAATAGTGAAGATAAATATGTATTGATGGGCTTTATGCGCAAGATTATAAACTCTTTGGATTTACTATTGATTATTTATTTGATGTTTTTTTTTTTTTTTTTTTTACTTTTTCCTCTACACTTATCCCTCCTTATCCTCCTCTTCTGTTTGTTCTTTACTTATCTTCGGCACTTCCTTGGTTTTCTAATTTAAAAAATAGTCTCTATATTTGTTTTGTATGTGAAGAGAGAGAGAGAGAGATAGTTTCAAGGTAAAATCGCTTCTCTTTTCTTTCATCTGACAACGAAAATGGGAGGACTTTATTTATTATTTATTTTGAGTGTGTTTAGTCTTGAAATGATTATTATGCTTCCGTAGCTTAACTTTCCTTCCCACTGAGATAGTCCTTAGCATAGAGTAATTTAATTGAGTATTTAGAATGTAATTGATTTGAACAAATATCCATTATTTATCCGGAACATGGTAATTTTCTCAGGGGAAATATCTCCAAAGAAATTATTGTTGTGTATTGAAAAAGAAGGGATATATTTACAACCATGAAAAGGAACTTTCAATTCAATCAAGGAACTTCCATGAATAAATATATAACTTTTCCCGTGTTACAAATTTTATTCTCTCTCCAAAGTAATTCTCCGTATAGCCTTTACTCCTTATAGGAACTTTCCCACGCAGACACGTCAAATCTTATAAGCTAAAACTATGTGGTTTATTCTTGTAAATTTGTTTTGAAATCTTGGAAACTTTTCCCACGTAAATATAGAGATACACAAACAATAATAATTATTATTATTTTCCTTATTTCTAGATTCTTCGAGTAAACATGGTTTGAGAAAGTTTGTGGGTAAAGTAAAATGCTCAAATTATTTGTTAATTTTAGGGAAGCCTCAAGGCCAAGCCCGACATGTCTAGTCCAACCGCCTAACCTTGCCTTGGTGAAAAGTTTTTGGAAATTTCTAGGAACTGAGTAATATTTAGTCACGTGTCACAT
Source organism: Spatulosminthurus flaviceps (assembly GCA_034693705.1). Lineage (NCBI taxonomy): Eukaryota > Metazoa > Arthropoda > Collembola > Symphypleona > Sminthuridae > Spatulosminthurus > Spatulosminthurus flaviceps. The sequence goes on along the minus strand of JAQFXU010005993.1, from coordinate 2,168 downwards.
TATTTAAGTGAAAAAATTGGGGAAAATATTCATTTTTACAGACAAGAAAAACTACATGTATTTTGCTTGTCATGAAATGGGGAATTATTGTTCACGTGTTTATGAATTATCTTTTCCTTATGCTCAACGTAATTAAGGTTGGGATAGGGAAGCCACATGAGAGTTGATGAGAGCGGAGCCAACAAAAGTGTGTATGTATTTAATTAAATAAAATTTAAAAATTCTGGGGTTGTTGATAAGTCGGAAAAATCCTCTTATAGGTGAATACTATGAAGATTGTACTACACGGTGAAAATGACTTGCACAAGGCTTCATATATTTTCCAAGTTTTTTGGCATGAAGCTCTAGAAAAACTCGAAATGCATTCAAAGGATTTTTCGGTGTTGATCCTCTCCATGCTCTCCTATAGCCGTGTACGTATCCAGCTGCTCTTTATTAGAGAGTAAGTGTATAAATCTACATTGTTTTTGTACATATGTAATTACATTATATGTACATATTATGTGCATGCATAGGAGGTTACGTATATAAGAATAAATTCATGTGTATATTTGTGACTGTAACGGTCCATGATGTTTTATAGTTTGTGATTGTTGTGACACATCCAGCCCAACCTTTATGGCTTGTGGATTGGCATAGGTACACCCCACCCTGTGGAAATTTTGGGATAACAAGGCAGGCCAAAAGCTACTTTACTCTACTTACTACTATACATAAAATGTAAATTACGCAGTTTAAATGAGAGATATTCCTTATGCAATGTAATCCAGCCGGATCAGATCTACATGCTGGGAATTTGATTCAGAGTTAATTAACTATACATAAGAATATACATGTGAATTTTCTTTCTTGTATACTAATGAGTGCACATATAGCACTCTTTGATTGCCCTATACCTTTTTATTTACATTGAAAAGCGTTAGGAGAGCCAGCCCTCATATTATTTTTATGCATCGCATCTGTTTGAGATGCTATGAGAAGATGACTTGCTCTTGAAATGGATTAAATTGCATCCATGACCGCCACTGTAAAGGAATTAACGGTAAATGTAATTTGATTTCAACTGATGGAGTAACTATACAATTGAGGGACCGTATCCAAGATCATTGATTCCTACACACTACAGGAGACCATACAGAGAGAGAGAGAGAGAGAGGAAAAAGATGTGGAGATGGATCCGAGTCATTAATAATTTCCAGATTCCATCTTTTCTATACGCTCCTTGGACAAGGGGTTCAATTATTATTGTTATTAATTGAACTTGAGATTGTTTTATTTATTTTGTATTTTTTTTTACTAAATTTGTAATATTAGGATTTAATTATTTGATTATCATGTAACCTTGGAGATGACATGGATTTGAAAATGAGGGGAAATAGAGAAGATTGTAAAAGAGAAGGGTGGATTTTCAGAGAGGGAACAAAATGAAGATGTGAGAGCGTATAGAGTATTTTAATGGTATTTAGCATGGAATGAAAATTAAAGGGGGGGAAAGAGACGGATGATGGAAATAGTAAATTGCGCATTTCCCCGCATCTGATTTTCTTGAAGGGCTATGCTATATTTTTTCCTACGTTATATAATTATTGTACATTGATAGGAAAAGGCGGGGGAGAGGAAAGGACCGGGAAATAACAACTCTTGAATCTCTGTCTCTCACATATTATTGTTTGCTCTTGTTAAAAAGCATATGCAAACTATAACAATTACGTTCGGGACTACTTGACAACTATAAAATATACGGAAGATACACAAGAGGAACTTCTAAACTGTCAGACAACATGACATTAATGTCCTTTTTTCGGCATCTTGACTCATTCTGTAGAGGTAAATAAAAGAGAGAATCCTTCTCTCATATAGAAATCTCCTCTATTTATTTACAGTATACAATCATTTTTAAAATCTACCAAATTACATTGGATTTGCTTTTTGAAGAAATCCACTGAGTGAGAAAAAGGTTTAAAAAAAACCATTTAAGAGTCAAAAGCACCATTAAATTTGGAGACGAAATAACCTGTTATTACTATATGAACTCTCTCAAAGACTATAATTCTGACAATTTGTCACTTTACCCCAAATTTTATTACCATATTGTGCTATGTAAGTATGTAGAATGTAGAATGAGAGCGAGAATTTTTATTTCTCTAAGTAAGCATAATATATATGTA
>JAQFXU010005992.1:0-10849 GCA_034693705.1 Spatulosminthurus flaviceps | reverse complement strand
CATTTTCATTTTCCTTTGCTTTTCATTTCACGCGCGCGACTATTTATACTTTCATTCGTGACAATAAAATGTCATTTGTTTTTTGGTAAATCAAATCTGAATGTAACTTAATTTTTAATACCTTGTCAGCTATCTTCAACATACTCACTCCTTGTTTCCTACACGTATTAATAGTACGTTTCAAATGTGTTTGTGTTGTGTATGCAAAATGACAATAAACCATTATTATTATTTTTTTTTTGTCCGCAATTCAATTCCGCAAGAAAATATTGAAGGTATTTGGCCTCGAAATTACGATTTCAGAGTCAAAATAACATTTAATTGGAAAAAAAACCTTTAGCTTTACGCAACTAAGCACAAATTAATTTGTGGGTTTGAATTTTTTCCTGATTCACAAGAGCCAATACTTCAAGTTTGTCCTCAGTGAACTAACATAAAACTACATGGTAAACCATACATGAATCCTTGCTCACTCACTCCCAATGCTCTATTTACAATGTTTATCCGCCAAAATTGTCCTGCTTGAGTTGTATAAGAAGCCATAGACCTGTACAAACATAGCTAAAAAATTCAAGTGGCGCCAAAGCACTGCAGCCTCGCAAAACCTAATTGTCCTAATTTAGACTGAAAAATTTAGCTGTAGACTGTAAAATTTATAATTCGGGGATACATGGAAAACGTTTCGTTGGTATAAATTGAGGTGCCGCAAGTTAAAAACAAATTGACGAGTTTTATGAATTTACCTTATGAAATTTTCGTATTCAATTGGGGAAAAAAGCAAAAGCTGTTTTTTTCAAGCGCTTTTGAAGCCATAGGAATTTTAAAAAAATAACTAATGGGAAATGTTTTGTCTCAGTCAGTATTCGGAATATTTTCATAATTTTGAAAATTGTGGTCACATGTTTTTTATTTACAGTTTCGTTGAGAATTTGCTAAGTTCACGCTCACAGTGTTTCATTTTCCCTGAATGAAAGCCATTTTTTAATTTTTGAACCAGCATGGAATGACAAATTAAACCCGTGAAATTAAAAACAAGAGAAAGATTTGCATGGCTTTTCTTTGTTTTCAAGCTCAATCTCTAAGGATGTTGATGTAGAGGTTGGACGCCGATGAGTAAATTTCTCAATGGCGCTGCAATATTCATGGTTAGATACGTCGTTCAAAACCAATTGTGAACAAGGAATAGGAAGAATGCAAATTCAAAGGGGCTATGAGGGCACTTATATTAATAAATAAAGACGGTATGTGACGTGATCTCAGGATGTATTTAGACCTGAGTAGAATCCCAGCACACATATTTAACAGCTGTCCTTAATTTATACGTCCATGACAAGGTAAAATCCTCGTTGGGGTGAATCAAAGAGGAAAGTAGGGTTGGTTTTTATTTCCCAGCAGAGAATAATTTCATGACACGCTATAAAAGTGGGGAAAATTTAAATGATCGTCAGATTCTAACAATTTGAATGTGTGGGTCAGGAAATAAGGGATTTTGAATCATAATTTTTTTAAAAAATTATGAAGTGCTTACAGGGAAAAAACCTTATTTTAAATTCCACATTAAATCCACTTGGAATATTTATACTATACTTGTGGTTATTAACGCATTCAACTTTTTTGATGTCCGTTTTATGCACCGCCCAAAACTTTCAAAAGCGAGGACTAACATATGGTGCAGCCGTCGCATTCAATTATATAAATTCAAGTGGCGTCAAAGTGCTACAATAAAAAACCAACTGAGCAAAGTTCCGTTCAATGTTCCCTTCATTTTTAAATGTACGAAAAAATAATCTGAAGCAAATCAAGTCGCAGGAAAGTTAAACAAGTAATTTTATAGTTAATTAATAATAATTATTATTCAAGCATTAAAATAGTAATTATTTTGGAATTTTGAAGAGAAGTTGAATTTAGACTGAAAATATTAAAAAGAAATATTTTTTAACTGTTAATACTTTATGATTTAATAATTCATAAAAAGTAATCATTTTTAATTTTGCGGGAAAATCCATGGATTTTTCAGGGAAATTAATACTGGAATTTACATTTTAATAGGTTTCTTCCGTGGTAAATATTTGTTCTAGAAAATTAAAGCCCACAAACGTAAGGATTTATTTAAAAAATTAGCGTCAACGAAGAAATCAACATTCTTTTAACTTCCGAATTTTCACGACATCCATGACGCGTAGGGAGAAGTGCATGAACGGAACCAGTCGTCTATTGAAGCTAATTAACAATGCATGAGGAAAGGGTAGCTTTCAAGGATCATTTCTCCTACAGTTTCAGAAAGGGATTGAGCGGTAAAACAAAAGTGAAATCTGCATTATCCATACATTGGATAATGCATTAAAAGCAAAAATTAATAATTAGTGAGAAAAACGATGCAAAAAAAATATTATTGCCTTTGGCCAAAATTACCAAGAATAATTCCTCAAATTCATAACTCAATAGATAGGAGGGGAATGGAATTAGGGCCAACTAATAACCTAGTCCTGTCTAGGGAAGTCTGCTCAAGGTCCTGCTCTGCCAAAGTAGCTAATATGGCTAATATTTTAAAAAAATACAACTAACATAAACGCCTTTTTTATATTAAAGGCTGTATTTGCCGAACTTATGAATGAAATGTCTAGTTTAAAAAAATATGATGTTTTGGGCTTACATGTTCCCCGTGGACTTACTCATAGCAAATAAAACCCGGCATGCCCGTTTAATTTAATGGCGGAAATCCTAAAAACCTGACAACTCTTGCTGTAACTTCTACGCATGACTTATATGAACGGTGTCAAACTCCGACAGTGAACAAAAAAATTAGAATTATTCAAAATCCTTCCTTTCACATTTGCACGAGATGTCTTTGTTCCAAGTAAAGCATACGTAATTACTAATTAATAATCTTATATTAAGAATATTTTTGCATAGGTTTGGGTAATTATACTTGATTTTTTCCGTGCATAAAAACCGCTCCTGAACGAAAATGTTACAAATGTTGTTAAAAATTAGAAAATTGTTTAAATTGGTGAGAAAATAATTATTGTGGGATAATCCAATAAAGATATTTTTTTATTTGACCCAATTTTAGTTAGAATAAAAAAATATTTACAACAATTTTTGAATAGCCAGTTAAGTTGTAAAATACCGGGACTCGGGTATTTTACAACGTTAAGGACAAATCTTGCGGTTCAGGAATTATTTGGTATTATACATATATACCCCTAATATATTTGCCCCTAACTAGGGGTAAATCTGTAATAAAAATTGTTCTTAATTTTGACCCAACCAAGTGTGAACAATAGTTCCCAACAAAAAGATATTTTAAGCTAATTTTATGAAATTTGTTCAAAGAAAATTTTGTTTCATACTTTTCCTAAATTTTTCCCTGGTTTCGATAAAATGTATCGATCAAATCGATATTCGACAAAATTGAGAGCTTTTAACCTTTTGAGATCTAAATCATCATTAATGCTTCCATATCGTATGACAAAATTAAAAATCTCAAAACCAGCAATTACCCAGTTTTTACAATCAATTATTCATGAATTTTTATTTTTTAAATACAGTAACTTCTTAATTAACAACATTGGTTACATTTTATACTTATACAAATAACGAATTTGAACTACAACAGTAATGTATACACAAGCTTAACACATATGTTCTTGTACAAATTTGTAGTATACCCAATAACTCGAATAACGTAGCTCCTTATATTTAATTTTAACGCTGATGAAATTTTTTAAAGCATTCGGGAACACACAAAGGAATCTTACATCGGTCGCACCTGAACACAGATCTGTGTCTTTCACCTTGTTTTGCGCAAAATTTACAATTTTTGCGAGCTTTTTCTGGTATGTACTCGGGGAAATGACGACCTGTGGTGCTAATAGATTGGGGGATTTCTTGTAAGCATGGCCTACCTTTCGCTTTCCTGAATGTACCATGGGTGCTTATGATATTGTCAATCAACTTAAATTTAAAATCCATAAATGAAATCTTTCCATTTTGAGGCAGGGTTTTAAAAACCACATATGAATTCCAGATTGACAGGTCAAAAAACCAGAAAAACAGTTTGCGATACCATTTGTACGTTTTTCGTATGATTTCATACGGTTTCATTTGCTTGTCGATGAAATCCGTAGAACCCATGTTTTGATTGTAGAATATCACCCTCTCTGGTTTAGTACATTCTTTTCCCCGTCTGTTAGTACAAATGTTTTGTTTGGGTGGTAGAAACGTATTCAGCATGAATACTTCGTTTCTGTCTTGCCACCTTTCTAACAAAACGTCGCCAGAAAACCAGCTCTCATATTCCCCCGGCTTAAATTTTTTTGTGGAAATATAAGGAAGGAGCTTTCGGTTTTTTCTCGTAGTCCCGCACATAAAGGTATTCAGAGAAAGCAATTGACGAGCTAGTTTAACGCTCGTAAAATAATTATCAAGGTAAATTATTCTACCTTAATTTACCCAAGGGTGCAGCAAGGTCAGTACAGCTGCACCTCCTACGCCGTACACTTTTTTATCGTACGTAAGATTGGTTAACTCTCCCGCATAAACCAGAGTATCAAGAACATAATTCGTTTCTCTATCGCTAATAACAAACACTTTTATGCCAAAGCGGCTTCGTTTTGTCCTTATATATTGCTTAATTTTCAAACGACCTTTGTATTTGATGAGTGACTCATCAAGGCAAAGATTTTTCGATGGACTTGAATTGCTTTTAAAGTTCGCCATAAGCATGTCTACTAAACCACCAAATTTTCTCATCGGGTTCGTCATATCCATATTTTCATTGTCAGTTAAATGAAAATTTTGCATTATTTCGTCAAACCTATTACGGGCGAAGACTGTGTTAAAGTAAGGAGTCGAAATGATGGGGTTAGTACAAAAATACATTTTCCAGTTAGGTTTCTTAACAATCCCAGACAAAATTTGTAGTCCTAGAAATGACCAAATTTCATCACAACTAATTTCGTTGATCTTAGCCCCATTTTGAAAGGAGTAACGATTAGATTCCTCGCGTATGATGCCCGCAATCTCATTTGTGAATAAAACTTTCAACACTTGCAAAGGGCTGCTTTCCAAAGTTAGGTTAGCGAAGTTATTACTCAGGCAGAACTTATGACCGTGGGTTGGTTGAGATGGATAAGATGTAAATACATTTTTATCCCAGTTAATTATGTCATCAACAGGTTGAGTCCCATCGTCTTCTGTAGCCGCTTCGTTCTCTCCAGTCCACAAGTCTAATTCATCTGAAAGCATACTTAGTTTTAGATTTTTTTGAAAGGAAGAATCATTCTACGCAACGTTGTTTTGAGACAAAAACGTTTTGGAAGGAGGTGGAGTAGATAATGAGAAGAAAAGTAGTTCCCCTTTTAATGTCTCCTTTCTATTCTACAAATTTTTGGGGAGGCCACTTTGTCTTATTAATTTTGTTAGACACCACAACTCTCCCTGTTCCGGAGAGAATAATACTGCCCTGTAAAAGCGCCGGATAAAAGAAAAATGTTCTTCTTGAATTTTATTTTCAACTAGCGTCACTTCATAACAAAATATTTTTGTCAACACCTTCGGAAATTAAAGTCGTACTTTTGCAAACTTTGCATCATACATGATATAAACATTGTCCGACTTTATAGTTTTACGAAATAAATTAAATTGCAGGGTTTTTAACTACAAAGGTTGTAATATATTTGCAACTGCAAAACAATTGCAACACTCGTAGGTAAAAACCCTACAATTTAATTTATTTCGTAAAACTATAAAGTCGGTCAATGTTTATATCATGTATGATGCAAAGTTTGCAAAAGTACGACTTTAATTTCTGAAGGTGTTGACAAAGATATTTTGTTATGAAGTGACGCTAGTTGAAAATAAAATTCAAGAAAAACATTTTTCTTTTATCCGGCACTTTTACAGGGCAGTATTATTCTCTCCGGAACAGGGAGAGTTGTGGTGTCTAACAAAATTAATAAGACAAGTGGCATCCCTAAAAATCTGATGGGGAGAAAGGAGAAAATAAAACAAAAGGAAATAATAGGAACTACTTTTCTTCTCATTATCTAAATTGAAAAAAGTGGATCTTCGTTTCTTCTTATTGTCTTCTCTACCTTTTTCCAAAAGGCTTTTGACGTAAATAAAACGTTGCATAGAATATTCTAGCCTTATGAAAGATCTGTCCTATGTACAGTAATGCGAATCAAAAGCGCACAAAATTACAGTTGCAGATGTTTGGCAAATACGAGAATGCGAACTTTAGCCCCAGACACAGAATAAATAAAGTGTCTTTTTCCATTCTGTGCTCTATTTATTTCCATCACTGTCGTACCATTCTAATAATAATTTTTAACCGAGCCTTTCTATATTAGATTACTATGAAAGATAATTACACTAGTATTAAATACTCTGACACTTGTGAAAAATAGGAAATGGTGGAAATTTAAACATATATAAGTGGAGCAAACGTGGTTCCACGTTTTTGCGTACTTATGTATGTAGTAATTTCCACCATATCCTTTTTTTAGTGCCACAAGTGTCAAGAGCATTGATACACGTGCAAGGTTTCATCTCTCATAGTAATCAAATGTAGAAAGGATTGGTTAAAAATTATTATTAGAATGGTACGACAATGATGCAAACAAATAGAGCACAAAATGGAAAAAGACACTTTATTTATTCTGTGTCTGGGGCTAAAGTTTGCATTCTAGTATTTACTAAACGTTTGCAACTGTAATTTTGTATAGTTTTGATTCGGCTTAACTTTACATAGGCATATGCAGACTTTTCATGAGATAGGAATATTCTATGCAACGTTTTTTACGGAAAAAGGTAGAGTAGATAATGAGAAGAAAAGAAGTTCCACTTTTTTCGTTTTAGATAATGACAAGAAAAGAAGTATAATTGTAGCACTATGACGTCATCTACATTTTTATCATTTAATTAGCAAAATCTTTGTTGTGAGCAGAAGCTATATTTGTTACCGTCAATGTCAGAATCCATCAAAAGTAATTCGGCTGGTACGCCAGTTGACTTTCTGATCAGCTGCCTTGTCCCAACGTCATACTCAAAGTCTGGATTCAGAGAGTAAAAAATATTTTCTTCATCTTCGTCGTCCATCTATACATAATTAGAAACATTAATTTACGGCTCGGCTCATTAATTTAGAGGGAGAAGAAAGCTATTTTTCTGTAAATAAATAAAAAGTGAGTACCTCTTCGTCTTCATCGTATTCGTCAGCTGATAAATTGTAATTTTCCATTGCTGTTTTTACACTTGTGCCTCTTATCCTATGTCGTTGTGGTATATTATATAATATATTACTATTGTATATAATAATTTAAATGCGATTTATATTATCTTCAATTATTTTTAAATTTAAAAGTCGATTTCTAAAAGAAGGCAAGAGCCATAGTCCTCAGATGTTGATGCCCCTTTGTTAGCGGTGATATGACGCTGAAAATGGAAAATTAATTATGCGATTGTATACTTGAAGTAAGTACGTATGCTCAAGTATGCAAAATTATTAATCACAACAATGATAGCAGTGCATCCGAAAACATAATTTTTTTCATTGAAATGACTTGCATTAATGCGGCACGTTATGTGAACGTCAGGAACTTTCTGAACGACCCTATGACGTTTGTAATCTATTCAGTGCATTAGAGCGCTCCTCTTCTCTATCAATGTAAGAACGCACATCTAATCAGTGCTTCAATTTACATCCAATGTCGTTAACGAATCATTCCACATTTTCATCAGTGACGCTTTTTGGCACGAAATTTAAAAGTCATTATAATGCCTGTAGGGCATTGGAAGCAATCTTTTAGAGCCACTGTAGTGGCTTTTGACATGTAGCTATGATAAATATAGGGGAAAAAAGTGTAAGTTGGGGAGCTAAAGGTAAATAATGTTCAAGTAGTCTAGGGCATTGAAGTTTTGAATAAACCTGGAGTTTTAGCTTGATCGCTTAGAAAAAATGTTTTTGTCGTATTTCCTACGACTTTTTATTTTTGTTGGACTGACAAGGAACACAAAATCATTTGTTGGACGTAAACGTTTACGCGTTAGTTTCACGCCGTTTATTAAACGTAATTCATAGGACTTAAACATATTACAGGATTAAGAAATCGTTACTCTTGTTGGAGTATGTAGAACGATCAAGTAACTATGGGTCATTGAATGTAGGTTGGTCATCTTGTATTCATAAGCTCATTCTTCTTTTTAGATTAATAATTAAAAGATGGCGTGATCATTCAAATCTAGTTTTTTTAATAGGTCAAAAATTATATGAGTACAAATTCTATTTAGTGTTTCATTACTTAAATCACTGGATATATTAAAAAATAATCCTCAAAATAATGTGACGTCCATAAATTTAGTCTTGAAATTGAGATTTAACAAGATCTTAAAAATTGTTGGTTTTCTTAAATAATTATTGTAAATAAAAATTATAAAAAGCGCTGGTCCAATGGGAGGTTACAACAGTTTAGCAAAAATCAGGCAAGTTGACGTAAATGTTTAACGCCGGTTATTGAATGTAATTATAAAACTTTGCCCACGGAAAAGGGAGCAAGTTAGTAAGTGTCTAGTACTATGTAATTTAAGAAAGCCGCTTAAAACTATAATAGTAAACAAAAACGAAGAGTAGGTCGACGTGGAATATGTAAGCCCAAAACATTATTTTTTTTAAATTCTTCAAGTCCATTCTTGCTAAATAAATTAGTAGTTTTTGCTCATCTGGTTTCTAATTTGTGAAGGCATCAAAATGAATGGGGTAATTTTGACATGACTCAAACGTTCCATTTTCTTTCATATGCTTATGTAGCGATGAGAATGTGTAATTCTTTTAATTTTGCGGAATGAGAACTCATTTAGACGGATGTAACCGCGTTAGGAATTTAATCGCCGGCGTTAAAATGAAACAAGGAGATTAAATATTCTAGAAATTTTATTCCACAAAATTCCTGTTATACATAAAATCATGGATTTCTGAATAATGTAAAGTTGAATAACATTTATGCTCAAATTCAAAAGCCCAAGGGATTCCGTGGCTGAGGCTGAACTTTACCCCACTGGTTTTTCACCTAGACTGGTGTTTCTCATGGAAAAATGAAATACAAACCTTTTCTCATTATTTCGTGATTTAAATTAATTTGATCCAAATATCGTCAGGTGAATTCCAAAAGGGGCTATTCGCAGAAACCGCTTAGACGGGATTTAGCATGTGCTTACATGCATAAGCGATTCCAATTTTTTGCTTTATATTTGTCGTTCTTAAATTTTCCTTGAATAGTAACAAAAACCAATATAATAAAATTCTTTTATGAACTTTTCGAGGAATTTTAACTTTTACCAAATGTAGTTGAAGTATTTACGATACTAATTTTAAGTATAGCAATGAAATTTTGAAAACCATTTAAATTTAAAGTACTAGAGGGTTGTAGAGTTGGAACAGATTTACGACTGGAAATAATCCTATTAATACTTGTGCTCCAACATGGTTTGAGTAAATCCACAGGGAATGTGTAAGCCCAAAGCATCATAGTCTCCAATTTTTTTCATTTTCAGCAATAGTACCGTGTACCGGATATAATGCAGAACTGCGTTGGAATTTTTGTAATAAGTTAAGCCACTGAGGAATAATGACAAAAAACGCCAATTTTTGTACTCAAGGCTGTATCTCGAGAACCGCTGGGGCGCATTGAGTCATTTTTGAACCAATACGTTTAGGAACAAGTTTTTCAGTGCAGGCTTTCATCGGTTTTGGAAATTTTTTAAATTGGCCGAGATATAGGGGCAAATGTAGTGAAAAATAGGACTGAAGGCTGTATCTCGAGAACCGCTGGGGCGCATTGAATCATTTTTGAACTAATACGTTTAGGAACATGTTTTTCAGTCCCTAAGAGAGATGTCAGCAGTAAATAAACATTTACTTTCTCTCTCTCCCAATTTTTGTTCCCCGCCTATTACATCCACGGAATTTAAACCAGGGAGCATCTAGAAAAGCTCCCTCTCTCACAACTCTACAGAGAAGGCGCGCATCTTACAATTAACCACATTTCATCTCATAATAGGCAGTTAGTGCAACTCTTTACTTATGTCCCATACAAAACTTATCTAGTAATTTAGGGTTAACCGAAATTTTGTAGTCATCGGAGATATTCGGTTTTTACGGATAAACCAAAATTACTCAAAAACTGGCTAACCGATTTTGATCAAACTTGGACCATATTGTCGCATTTTTTATTCCCCAAATCAACTTTTTTGGTTTTTTAAATTCAAAAAAATACTTCTGAATTTTGAACATTTATTTTCAAAATTATGTTTTTCGAAAATTGTGAATTCTAGTTTCGAAACAAACGTTCAAAATTTCCAAGTATTTTTTCGAATTTCAAAAAACCAGAAAAACTGATCTGAGGAATCAAATATGTTACAAAATGGCAAAAGTTTGGCCATATTCAGTAGGAAACTCCCACAACTGTGTGGTTTGTAGTTCCTCTCGTATTAAATGCTCTCGCCCAAAGGTTTTTATGGTAGAAAATAGACGCCGCTCAGGAAATGTTCTGAAGGACGTTGCAAATGTTGTGAAAGTAGGTGATGAGTAATTGGTGCTATACACTGTAATACAACAAATTTCACACACCTCTTTTATCATTTAATGTCCCCAGAATCAGAATTTGAAATTTTATTTTCACACTTCGCAAAATTTGTCGATTTGTGTAATATTCCAATGATTTCAAATCACGTTTTTAAACATTTATAGTAGTATTACCAGGGAAAATGGACAAATTGCTCGCAATTATATTTAATAAACCATTTTATTACTCAACTATGATTTTTATTCAAGATTTATAGATTTTTT
>JAQFXU010005991.1:0-10850 GCA_034693705.1 Spatulosminthurus flaviceps | reverse complement strand
GGAAGGAAATAGAGCACCCTTTGTGCGCCTACAATTCTCACAGTCTTCTCAAAATTCTCAAACTATATGTACACAAAAAATATGTACACAAAGATTGAGACTCGACGAGTTTTTAATGCATCCTGGACAAGGAAGTACCAAAGTGTTTACCTTTTTAAGAGTAAGTGTGGTGTGTGCAATGTTCCCTTCAGAATTAGGCAATCATTCAGAAAACTAGAGAAAAGCTGTTCACATCCTCTATACCTCCTTTCATTCTTACTTGTAAGTCAACTCGGAAAACAACTCTAAATCATTTAAAAAAACTACGAGGCATACGAGGTATGTCAAGACGGCTGTGACTGGGACATGAATATATTTTAAAATATTCCGGCCCGGGCTTGCCTTTTACTATATCCAGGTTTTTCATTCAAGATTTCAACCTCCACTTAAAAACTGCTCTGACAGATTCATGCTTGAGTACTGTAGAGGCAAAGCACGGATGTTTAGATGTTTACCTATGCAATTCTCCGCATGAAATTAACTTGCTACAAGCTCCGTAAGTATTTCTGAGATATTGGGTAGTAACGATTATATACTGAGGATTATAAATTAGGTATTTATAATCCTCAGTAAAGCTGAGGATTTCATTCCTAGGTTTTATTTTTTATTTCGATTGGTTCGTATAGACAAGTATTTTTATTATTATATTGTTAACACTGTATTAACATTTTAAATAGTTATGAGTTAGAAAGTTAGGGAAAAAGGAAGAAATTAGAGGATGAAAGTCTAGGAGGGGCTTTAGATATTTATTGCTTATTGTTAGCTGGAGAGAGCATAATCTAGATTTTTGGAAATGTAAATGAAAGTATCCTGTATAGTATTTCTACACTTCCTGTACATACTAAAGCTGGTTACATGGTTTCAGGTAGGCTATATAAAACTGCTCACAAAGCTGAAAAAAGCCAGATGATTTTCCATGGAAATCATGTAACTTTGACATTTGTAATGCAACATGGAAGATTTAAAGAGCATTTCCGTCCTCTGTGACTCCCGTACTCAAGACATGTACATACATAGATACATGTGTATATTATGGTGGATGAAAATCAAACTTTTAATAATTTCCTGAGTTCGAAAGGTTTGGTCTTCGAACTTGAATGGAAAGCTGTTCCCAAAGACCTATACTAAAGTTCTCGACTGAAATGATTAGTATTAGACAAGGTAGCCAGGTGGGATGGGACAGTAACACTTGATTTACAATTCCGGTCCTGATTTAACAGTCAGATGGTGTGACAAAACTGGAGGAAAAAATATAGGGATAATAAATGGGCTATATTTACTTTTTACCTTGGCTATAGTGTCTTTCTATTTTTTGTCAAGTTCATTATCGATTTAATTTTTCCCTGCTCCTATCCCTTTTCTTCCTCTGCATCTTACATCTCGTAGCTCTTGCACACGTACACCTTCTTTTAAACTCCTATCCTATTCACAGCGTGCAGTGGGTTAAGTAACATTTTTTAAATGCACTTTTACGATAAAACTTAAATATGCCAGGGGTTTTGGAGAAAATAACGTCAGCATGTTGCAGCTTCTCTTTATTTGAATTTTCTTATCTCCTTTGTCCCTGCACACGTTTCAAATCCAACCGCATACGGTTGGTTAATATTTACGTAAACACAGTGCGATAGCTGAAGGTAAGTTGAAAGTGGGAAGATAGATGCTTCTATAAATACTGATTTAATCCTAAAAATAACTTTCTCAGGTAATCTACATAAAAAGTAATGTGTAACTACAGGTTCATGTTCATACTATGTGGGGGATTTATATAAAAGAAAAGGTACATGCATAGATGCAAGTATGTTATTGTGGCTTGTAGCTATGGATGATGCACTTCAGCAGAAGTTGAAACTCTGGCGTCAAAAAAAAGTTGTGTCTGCAGATCAATGAAGCTCATTTTGTCCTTCCGGCTTTGACTTTGACAATCAATTCAAATCTCCCTTCAATTTATATTGCACATTCAATCAGTCCATCCCTCAAAGCTATTGTTACATATTTCGGTGGCATATTATAAAAGTATGCATGTATTACCTCATGTCAAATAAACAAATGCTACTGAATTTTGATCGCTTCTATATTTGCCTCCTGCCAAAGTATTGAATGTACTTTTAGTACAGATATAACTTGAACTTAGAATGCTTATTCAAAATACATAGCAATGAGTTAGCTTATTGCCAAGACCACACGAAACTGTTATTACTTAATGATAGTATTTGTATAGGGAGGAAAAATTAGTGTAGCTTGAAATTAACGGCTGGGGTCATTCATTTGCAACGCACAGTAGACTTCACAATTGTAAAGTACGTACTTTACTTGCAAAGGGTAATGTAAACCCTCCTAATTTTTTAGATGGTGATTTAATAGCTACTGAGCTACTGTATATTGTGCATTAGTCCATACAGGAAAAATTTAAGTACGGTAATTTATATAGTATTAATAAAAATTTTCTAGGAGTATATGTAAATTTACTATGCACTACTATTGCATATATGCAGAGTAAAGCTAAAACTCACTTAAGTTTCATCTGCTGATTTGTATAGCCTGAAAAAAAGGACGGAATGAAACGGGGAAATATTTTGGGCTCGTTATTTGACACCTCTCTGTTGAAAATTATTTTTTACTCTTATGTGAGCCAGATCATTGAGTTCATGAGTTGATTTTCACCAGACCTTGCCATGCCATTTCCTTGGAGCTCGAAACGCAGTCGTCTAAATACTACACCAGGGTTTAGCTTTAGATTGTAAATCAGTTAAAATGCTTTGTAGCTTATTACGATCATCAAAGCGGCTTTGGTACAGTTTTGCATTTCAAATGATTAGCCTGGAACAAGCAATATGATTCCTTCTTAGGGGCGGTTTCTCTCTTCACTCCACATCATCTGTAGCCATCTCTTTTCTGTTGCATTTCCCAATTCCGACCTTATCTCTCTCACTGTCTCATCTTGTCCATCCTTGGTACAACAAAAGTAGAAGCAGACGGGGATGACACAATAAAACTATGTATGATATTTACCCAAAAAATTAGAATATGGTTGAAAAAGCCTAATTGTGTGTTCCAGATTCTTTGAAATCATAGTACATTTGCGCAGGACCTTTTCCTATACTTGCTTTATACATGGAACGTACTCACAAAGGAAAACATGATGCTCACCGAAAAAATGGCTCATGACAGATTCTTTTTGCCACCCTAGTGCAATTTTTCGATTGAATTGCTAAAGTTGTACAAAAGCTTTTTTGTCACCGATATTTCTGGCTATCTTGCCCTCTAAATGTATAGACATACGTAAATATTTGTACAGAGTTCGTGTACGTGAATCCTAATAATGGATCCTCACTGCCATTATTCCCTTTACCTATATAGATAAAATTCTGGCTGCACAAAGATCATGAGTACAAGGGACCCGAACCCTCTGGGACGGGATGATTCATGAATTTCGCAATCCATATAATCGTGTGAGACTTTTGCCTCGTAGAATAATAATAATTGCAAACAAGATGATTCATGTTCCCAACAACTCCCAAAAGATCAAAAGTCTAGGACTTTTCAAGCCAACTGTAATCCATCTGTAGCATGTTATTTAACCTCGGTAGAAATTAAATGTCAGGAGCAAATAAAAGGTATGGGTTTGTCCCCCTCTCGTCATTTCTATATCTTTTTGTCTATTTCTTCCGGTTTACCTTTTATTAGTTTTACTTGCACAGCGTAGCTATATATCATACATATAAGCAAGGCTTATTGTTAAAGTTACTCATATCCCACAAAGAACTCCAATTGAGTTGGCAATCGGGATATGTACAAGTTGATGCACATATATCGCAGCATTCCCATGTGGAACTTCTTCGCAAAAAAGGAGGAAGGAAGGGTACTTACTACTTACGCAATAGTGTGAAACGTACATTTCACGTTAGAGCAGCAGCAAATCTTTTACACACTCATCCCTGTCAATTTGCTCACCCTCTCTACTTTTACATCCATAATGAACCCAAGACTTTTTATACGTATAACGTATAATGAACAAAGCCTGAAAAGTATACAAAATTACAAAACCATGCTCTAGTTTCACAGGTACTGTATTGTGTAGTACATATAATAAAGTATAGTATACGCACTGTGTAGTATAGTACAGTTGGTTCATTTTTGTCCTCCGGTTCAATACCAGCAGTCCTTCCTACCTTTACGGTCCCATAATCATTACCGTATATTACTATGCATGAAATTAGGGTTGTTCCCACCTTGAACTTCATTATAGCATGGTTAAGGAAGCAACCTTTTTCCATCTTATTCTAAATCCTTATGTAAATCCCATTTGGGTAATTCTTTTTAACCAAGAACAACCACCTTTAAAATTCCATGTCCATTTGTAAGTATTTGCCTTCCTAAGAAAATAAATGTGTTTGTGGTGCCTACAGTGCCTCCACTGCCTCCAATCGTTCCTACAATATTAAGCATAAATACAAATATATGCTTCCGATGTGTACTTATACACAGTGACCAAAATCCGAAGACCGAAGGGCTCACTTTTGTCATATATTTAAATTTGTAAGCTCTTTGGTCTTATAATATTCGCTTCATGCATAAAGATATTATTCCCTTTAAAATAAAGCATATATCTGTACAAACTAACTCTGCCTGCACTGTTCTTGTAAAATCCTCCTGCTTTTAAAGTTCCTTTTTCCTTTGTGTCCCATAATATAATACACTGAGTGAGTCTGTACACATTGAGTGTTCAGTCTGCTCGTCTGCTGCTGCACTATGCGATGCGGCATGGTCTCCTCCTTTACATACGTCTCCAAGTTTATGGTTCCTTTTGTGTCTGCGGAGAGGTATATCGAGAGGAGCGAGATATAGGAAAAGAAGAAGAAGGAAACCCCAAATGCGTTTGCCTTTGTTGAATCTCGTGGAGGTAAACGAGCACAGTTTCGTTTGGACATTCAAGCACGCTGCATGGTGGTGAATCTCTTGCCCTCATATACTTCATTATTAACTCAAAAGCATGGAGGCTGGAACGGTTTTGTTATCCAAAACGTATTGAAATTTTTGTGAAGTAATTATGTACATTCTATAAACTTGGAAAGTTACTAATAGTCTTAATTGCAGTAAAAGTTTTATGTGTATAGTCCCAAGTGCGTGGA
The DNA here is from genome assembly GCA_034693705.1 of Spatulosminthurus flaviceps. Taxonomy (NCBI): domain Eukaryota; kingdom Metazoa; phylum Arthropoda; class Collembola; order Symphypleona; family Sminthuridae; genus Spatulosminthurus; species Spatulosminthurus flaviceps. Next base: position 5,682 of record JAQFXU010005991.1, on the reverse strand, counting down.
AGCAGAAATGGAGAGGAGATATTGATCGAGGTAAGCTGAGTTCTAAGTTTTAATGACTTGATTTTAGTTTTAGTTGTCACCCGGCTTTATTTAATTAGTCAATAATAATTACTGCTTATGCTCTTAAATGGTAAGGATGTAGTGTATCGCTCTACTCACATTAATGCCATGTTTGTGTTTATAAAACGGGAGGACGCGAGAGTGAACCCGGGAATCTTTTGAGGCTGGATCTTTGTTCTGGTGATGCAAAATTTTAGTGTAAATTATATTAAGTGGAGGAAAGGAAGGGAACTTGGAATTTACTTGTAGGTAATTTTAGGGATTACAGTTAATTTTTAAATGGGTTTTCGGAGTGAAGTAATTTAAATGAGAGTTCGGCTGTTTTTTTATTAATTCGGTGTAGGGGGGATTTTCGGGGTAAAGGAACTTGAAGTGGTTGGTAGTTGATGTCAGAAAAAATTTTTGTAATTTACTTAATAATTTTTTTGGAGAGCTCTCTAGAGCATTAAAGTTTTGAAATACATAGTGGACGAAAATGGCTGAATGTGGGTTTTTGTGTGTGTGCGAAGGGAAGAAACAAGTGGAAATGAAATTATGATAATATTTTTTTAGAAGGCTAAAGGTTGAAATATCTGCAAAGTTTTCATCCCGGTGGGTTTAATTTGGCGGTGTTGAAATGCATCTCGTAGCATTAATGAATGAATGGAAGGTTGAGTTTGTTTGTCTTTCGAAATTAGAAGATGTTGAAGAAACGCTATGCAGCTTGAGCTTTGAACTTAATGGAGAGTGGTTTTATGTTTCACGGAATTAATTATTTTTTTGTACGAGTTGAGATTGAAGTTTATGTAATGGTAATAGACTGAAATTTCGTGGAGAGGATAATTGTGTATGCTTGGTTTACTCCGTATATAGTATCGTATTTATGAATTTGGAATTAGTTGGACTTGGCTAATTGTACGGAGTGGGAAGAAGGTGGATTTGTCGAGGGAAGATGTAGAATGCTGTATTTATCCAGGATTGTTAATTTAAGGCATGTTGTTGTATCTTGCGGGAACAGATTTTTGTTACAGATATTTGGGTATAGATCGGGGTGGCGTGGGCATGTGATGTAAATGACCGAACTTACATCATGTTACATGTAAACAATGGGACGTGTTCAGTTTTTCGTTAAAGTAAAGGAAGGTATTTGTGTGGAGTGTTTATTGAGTTAGTTCGAATAGCAAGTATAGTATAGAGATAATAAATGAGAAGTAATTTTCAATTCGGCTCGTATTGTAAAATTTCTTAGAACCCATGCAGGTGTTTGAACAAAAGCGATATTTACCTTGAGTTGAAAAAATTACCATGTCTTGTCAATAATATGGACCTATATATGGGCTCTCAAATACATGCCATGAAAGGTCGAGCTTATATTATAGGGACAGGCGGTATGTATTATATTAGGTGTATAAAGTACATGCGGATCATGTGGATGTCATCTTAGTGTTAAACATCATGGGTTCTGGTTGATTTCACAAGGGCAAGGATACGTGTATATTTCTTTTGGGGAGGTTCAAGCTATTTCTTAGGCTTCTTGGGTGAACGGAAAGGCATATGAGGTGGATATTTAAAATGGATTTAGATTTTAGTTCAGGTGGAGAATCTCTTTGGTTAATAGGGTAAGTGAAGTTGTGTGGGAAAGGAGGCAAGATAGAGTTTGGATTTTATTTGTAGAAAATTCATTGAACCGGTGTATATGTGGCCTTGCACACTATTTATTTTGTTTTGTGAGTCGGCGTTCTTCTTCAAACTTTGCTCTTCCTTTTAAAACTCAAGTTAGACTAATGTGATATAATTTATATGTATATACACGTCGATGCTCAATTTCTTTTCATAATATACTCGTTACTCGTCCAAATTTTGGATACCTGTCTGGTCGCTTCAAAGTTCCATAGAGCACATAATACACCTTTTCTTTTCACGTTTATTTGGCCCTTGTATGTTTGTGAATGAATGCAAACCATCTTAAATAGGTTGGAGTTTTAGGGCGGATTTCAATGATGTTTTTGCCTCTTACCTATTTTGAAAGGAAGTCTCTCCACTCTCCACATTTGTAAATAACAGGGTTTTTATTATTGATGTTAGGGCTGTTTGGTCATCCTTTAGTCGTTTTTGTATCAGTATCTGAAAACGTATGAAGCAGTCCATATTTACTAAAATGCTCCCTTTTGCTTTTGGGTAAAGATTATTTTCCTCAACCTAGTCCTTCATGAAGCTTTTCCAAGAACTATTGCAGACGGACCGTTTCTAATCATGCGTAACCGTGTAACCCTTTAAAATCTTGTGTTTTTTTGTTTCGTATACCTTTTCCTATAAAAAATGCTCCTGAAAGTACGTAAATGGTGTTCGAGTATCAGCGGATGTAGAAGAAGGTGAAGGCTTCTACGTTCTACCTATATACTTGCTTAGGATAGGATACGACTGGAGATTCTTTGTTGTGAATTCCTAAAATCAAGGTGTTTCTGTTTCTCCTCTGCTTTCTCCGGTTTGAATATGTTGATTTGCTGCCTTATACATATTCAGCGTACGTATTGTTGATTTAATTGATATTAGAGTAGGTTTTAATCCCTTGTTTCCACACGGATGCTTTTTTTGCAGGTGTGCCACACTATAAGGGAGGATTGAGGAATCCGGAATGGTTTTTACGCCTGCTAAACCTTGGTAGTTAATCCTTATCTTCCTGCTTCTAATTTTTTTATTAGAATTTTTATGGATCTTCTCAAGTATATATGAGGTTTAGTTATTATGAGAGGTGAAGGAATTATTGGAAGACTTGCGCGTAATACAGTTAGGAGCTCAGAACAATGAGAATGAATGCATACTTAAATTTGTAATGAGACAGGGTGATGGTGATGAGTATGAGAATTTCGTTTAAAGATTCTATTGTTACTGGACGCGTGTTCCAGGTCCAGGTGTTTCTGCTGCAGTAGATTATTATAATATACATTAAGAGGCGTATGCCGATCGTCAACGTCAATATATTTACCGGTAGTTGTTCTACCTCTCTCACAATCAGTAATCTCTCTACATCAGCCAGATGTAATGTGAGTGGAAAAAATATAAAGTTGAGAAATATTTTTTGCTATGGATGGCCACAGCAGGTGTGGGTTTTCAGCATGATTTTCTAAATGTAATATTGGGGGAAAAAATTAATGTAATTTTGTCATCTGCACGTTTATCGAATGTACTCGAGTTGAGAGGCTTGCTTGTGGACGAGAAAGTAACGGTTGGAAATCAATCCATGTGATGAGGTTGTCCCTTATCTACACATAATCTTGTTCTTATTGCAGACACCTCCATCCCATACGCATGGAAGATTTAAAATATTCAGGGAAGCCTTCTTCGCAGTTTCAGCTTCGGCAGGTGGTGAGTGTAACTTTATAATTTTTTCTACCCTCTGTTTAACAGTTTTAAAAATTATGAAGCATTTTGTATCGAACTGTATTTATAAATGGGCTTCTGCTGTTGTGTTTATTGTTTAGTGGGGACATATTTTCATTACTTAATTTATGGCATGTATAGTACGAGTCGCGAAATGCACGAAGTCCTTTGTTTACTGTTTTAAAAATTAAGACCTTTTTGTTGTTGGGAGGTAAAAGTCACTTCATGTATTTTTTGATCCTAAGTATGTAGATAGCTGAATGTTTGTGAGCTGTGAGCATTGTTAGTTACAAAACTTCTGCATAGACTTTGTCTGTAGCTCATCTCTGTAAACTGTAAACTATATAAGCAAATGTTATTTACATGTTACAGTACTCAAAACCTGTAGGACAGGAGGACTCAGCAAAAGTTCAAGCTCCATCAATTACATTTGTCGGCTTATTAGTAGAGTGTATTTGTATTATTTTAGACGTAAAGAATAGGGAATTCGTTCAAAGGGTGTATTTTGTTTTTAGAAGGAAGTATGTTCATTCGGGAAATGTTAATTCTTCGTAATATACAGTTACATTAAATGTTTTTTTCTACTGCAGGTAACATCTTGTAGCTTACATTTCTCATTATTAGGCAATAGTGATGTTCTTATGCAATTACGTTTGGCAGGTTGGCTTTTAGACACAGGATCTCGTATTTTTTTTTGCAATCTTTTTTCGCTAATGCTGGATAGTTCTTGAAATCATGAATTATATTGTTTAAATAAATGTATTGCATGCCTAGTTGTGGGACGAAATTAAAATAGAAGCTTTCAAATAAGGTTAGCTGCAGATTTGTTTGGAATTCAGTATGACTGCATGAAGTAACGGGTACGTGGGCTTTGTAAAAATGCACCTTTATGGTCTTGTTGTATTTTTCTACGTTGATCCGGTGCGTACGGGGCAGAAAACCGCTAGATGTTATGATGATGAATTTGAATGGGAGGTTCAATTTCAGCGATTAGGCTACGGTTGCCGGTATATTTATCTTAAAATTCATAGCGATTGTTTTTTACTTTGTAAATATCTTGTTTCCTCAACTGGATGTGAGATATTGAGTTTAGTTATATGGGCATATCTACGTATTTTCATGAGTTACACGCTGTCGATAAAAATGTTAAATTAGTTAATTTTTAAGTAAGTTCTGGAAATCTTGTGTGAGCATTAAAAACTCGAAATGGAACTTGGATACGCTGTTAATATATTATCATGTAACGGTGTGGTAGATTTAGAAGCCCTGTTAGTTTTCTAAATAGTAATTTATTTTCTTTCATTCTTGGCTTAAGTTGCGTGGGGAGTTTTGTAGGGTAAAAAAGTCTCTTTGATTGTGCTTGGAAAAGAGCTCTCTTTTTTTCTGTCAGTCAGTGAGCTTGATTCAGATTATCGTCTTCGTCTTCTTAGTGTCTTTAATTTTTGTGCTTCTTTTAAGTTTTTTTTTTGTTGGATGCACACATCCAAGATGAGGGAAAGAAACATGAGAGGAGGCGGAGGCAAGGAAATGGAGATGATCATCATTATTGTATAGACATACATACAACAGAGTTTAGTTTGTTCAAACGGAGCCTGGGAGCAGATGGTCAACGCAATGCGCTCACAACAACGTTCTCTGTCTCCATTATTTGAAGATATAAAGGTGGCCTTTTTGATCTATTATAAACTCATTGTTACATGGGTTCAAAACTCAATTCTCGATTTTTTCCCATCTCTCTCTCTTCCACTCTATTTTCCTTCATACTCAGTCAGATATTGAAATATTGAATGAAAATTTTCGATCATGCCAACATAGTACATTGAAACAGCGTTTATCCGTCTTCCTTTTGGCTCTCAGACCTCTTTGTCTTTTCTCATCCCAGTTTATGGTTTGGGGGCTGGTTACGTAGAAAGACACGCAATGTCGTGTTCAATTTAAAACCTTCCTGTGTTGTCTGGTAGGAATCAATTTTTCCAATCCTTAATATATTTTCGAGTCCTGACCTAATTTTTCCTACGGTTGTCTTCCCTTTATTATGAGTATGTGTAAGCAAGTGTGTAGACACGGCTTAAGATAGTGAATCAGCGTTTTGGAACCACATCGATCTGCAAGATTTACCGCACATGGTCTACAGTAAATCAGTACCAGTATTGAAAAATAACTTAGGTTTTAATATGTAACATGCCTTAAGCTGGTTTCGGATAGCTTTTCCCATGAAAGTCGCTGAGCGACGCGACTGCGACAAAAATAAAACTGAGTAGC
>JAQFXU010005990.1:0-10853 GCA_034693705.1 Spatulosminthurus flaviceps | reverse complement strand
ATGGCTTAGAGAAAATCTGTGGGCAAGATGAGCTGTAGTGGAAGGAGCCTTTTTATTAGATCAAAGTCACTCCTAATTTTCCCTAGATTTTCTTGGTGACGCCGACTCCCTCTAAACCCATACAAATCCTATAAAGTCAATACCTATAGAAAGTCCCAAGCACTCCCGAGATTCCCCAATAAAGACAATGAAGCACACCATGAGGAGAATTTTAGTAGAGGAGAGATTTTGACTTGAAGAGAAGCAAGGGAATTTCCCCATACCAACATGGGAATTGAGTGATACCAATTACATTTCACAATAAATTCCCTCACGGTGCCCCTCACAATTTCCTCTATCCATAGGAAAATCTATGTACATAGATTCTCTGATAAGGAATCTCTCTCCGAGTCTTCCATAATAATAATTATACTAGAAATTATAAATTACCCAAAGAATCATTTATTTTAAAGCGCTTTTAATCTAATGTATTGATTTTCCTCTCTAGAACTATGGTTTCCCTCATAGAATGATAATAATAATTTCCAAGGTATTCTTCTAATGCGACAATCCAGGAAAGATTCTCTTCCATATGGAATCAGCTGTGGAATTCCAAATAGAGCGATTCACCTTCAGTTCAGATTCTCTCTCTCTCTCTCCTTGAGACTAGGGAGGAGAAAGTATGGAGAAAGCACACCTACACCGTGGCTCTCCACTCTTATTATTTTATTGGTGCTATTAATTGTGAGAGAAGTCTGGCCGCAACTGAGAGTCAGTTACTAACATCCCTATTATAGCTTTTGCCTATGTAGGAGAAAGGGAGAGAAATTTGTAGGGAGAGGGAAATATAGGGAAAGCATGTGAGAGAGAAGAATGAATATCCTTGAGGGATATTGATCCAAAAATGTTACTCTGTCTCATTTTATTTCCTTCCTATTTATACTAATAGTTTATATTCTCCACACTCCTCTAGTCTACGAGTCTAAAACTCGGGCTATGGTGAGAAGAAAACGAAAGAGAGAAAAAGAGAAAGCACGAAGAGAGAGAGAGAGAAAAAAATCCTAAAATGTAAAGCCTTTTTCTCTCAGCATTACATTTCATTGCTGTCCTTCCATTACCAAGTCACATCGTACTATAGCGACGTATGTATAAACATGTACATTCCTTTTTGAGACACACTTACGGAGAAAGCAATCCGCTCCTCCTACACCATCACTCTATGGTTACAGGCCTATCTCTTATATAGGACGGACACATTCAGAGTACTTTCTCCCTTGCTTTCACCCACTCCTACTACTACCATTCATATCCCTAAATAGCTATGCATTTTACACATTCTTAATGCTCAATGGCCTTTCAAATAGCATTGTACCATGTACATGTATGTACATACTAGTAAATACTATATAAGACTCTGGAGAAAGTCCGTAGTACACACTATAAATTTATAGATAAGTCAAATTTACAAATGTTTTTTTATACGCTCCTATGTATATACAATGTATAAAGTCGTAGTAGGAAAGCTCCAGAGTAGACATATAGAATGTAAATGGAGTGACTCTCCACAATGGATTTTCTCAACGTCCGAACTTCCTAATCGTAAATATATGTTGTTTGGCAAAGTACAAATGGATTCAATGAGAAACAACTAGGGAAAGTCTCTCTCTGGCCGCCGCCAGTTATACATAACAAAACTACATGTTCAATCTTCCTCCTCCTTACTTATCTTTTTTTTTCTCTCGACTTTCTCCAACTTTCTCTTTTTCCCTTCTCCTTTCCTTCTCCTCAAAGGATTTCAAAGTAGGAGAATGTGTAGTTCTTGATAGGGATCTTCATTATTTTATTTGATTTTTCCCTCATTTTTTTAAAGCTCTCCACGAGTAAGCTGACTTTCTCTAGACTTTCTCCTATTTACTATTACTTCAACAAGTAATGTCCTCAAACACTTTTACTGCATTGTCTTTTTTTTCTCTCTCTCACTCTCTCTCTCTGTCTCATGGCGTTTGGTCTAGATTTTTTTTAGGGGGGGGGGAAACTGTCGACCCGGTTTTTTGATAATGTTATATGAGTTTGTCTTTAGAGAGAGAGAGAGAGAGAGAGAGGAAGTAGAGAAAAGGGGTAGATTTTGTTCAATTTGTAGAGACTATAATGGGAGAAAGCATAGAGTTTCACTCTAGCTGTATGGAGAGAAAGCGTATAATTATAGCAAGTCCTAGCTATATTTTTGTCAGTATATTAGTTTTGATGGAGCCTCATAAAAATGTACAAGGAATTGCAATGTACCATATAATTTGGCCCATGAAGGAGAAAGTTTACTCAGCCTTGTGCTGTACCGTGGAGTGTCGTAGGGAGAAAGTACACTTTTGTTTTGTACATTTATTTTCCAAAGAGAGGAGGAAAACCTTCTAGGATTTCATATATACATTCATTTGCCCTTCCAGCTATTGTACATGCTTTCTCCAATGAATTAAATTTTCTAAAATGGGACTTTCTCTATATCAGTTTTTCTTCTTTAAAATCCTTGTAGTTTTTTTTCTGTCTCTCTCTCAAAAACTTCCCCTGTATAATAATTATATGGAACTCCCTAGAATTTTATCCCGCTCTCAAGTTACATAAGGAAAATAATTTAGCTTTTTTTATTACTAAATTTCTTCCCTCTCTCCCTGGGAAAGGGTTACTTGAACTGAGCTCTCCTTCTTATTGTGACTGTAAGGGAAGAGATAAGGAAATATAAAATAATTATGAAAATACAAGTGAATGTTATCCATGGGAAATCCTTTCCTCAATAAAAAAAACGCGGATTTCTTATCAGAGAGCTTTTCTTCCTCAGAGCACTTTCTCTTTGAACTTTCACTTTCTTTCGTTTAAAACCCATTGATTCGTATCTAGGATTTCCTGTAAATAAAGGCGGAATCATTGCTCTGCACAGTTTGGGAAAAGAATGGTATTTAAATTTTATGTCTTATAAAAACACTTATAAAGTAAAGTTGGTGGAGAAAGTTCTTAGATTTCCATTGTAGAGCTCCCTTGCCATTCATTTCTTTCAGGAGCTGAATGGGTGGAATGTGGAGTATTTTGGAAGGAATTTTTTTTCATTTGAAACAAACCAACGTGTATTCAAAGGGAGGGGATGGGGTTATGCATGTGAATTTCCTTGTTGTGTTGTGTCCGTGCCAAAGCAATTCCATTTTGAAATAGAAGGATAAGACAGGATCCATCAGCATTGGCGGTCATGTGTGTCAGGAGAAAGTCACTCCCTGAGTGTTTTTTTTGACTCAAAAGCTTTTTTTCTCCCAGAAAAAAAAAATTCAACTTCACTTAAATCCCCTGAAGCAAAAACTTTTCGTACGCACGAAATACTTTCTTTTTTTTTTAAAAAAGCAACCAATTTCCTCGAGGCATCTTAATTAAAATTTGAAATGTAATTTAGATTTTCAATTGTTTACATTTTTTTGGATTCATGATGATAAAAATATAAAAGACTTTATTGGATTTTCTCTTGACAATGATTGTTCTTTTATGAGGAAGCTCTTCCAGCTAACTTCTGATCTCTGAAATGTCCTTTCCTAAGAGATGGAAAAACTTTGGGAGAAAGCATAAGTTTCAATGGAAAAATTCAAGAGAAGGACAATAATAATTCTAGAAAAGAATAATGAATAAGCTTAGGAGGAAGATAGAGAAGTGAGAAAGAAAGGAGAGAGAGAGAGAGCTCGTAAATCCTCGTCTCATTGAAATTCTGTTGATCTTGAATCTCCCGCACTCATCCTCTTTCCCTCTTCTAAGAATAAAGCTCTTATTTGACGTTGACATTTATTTTTATAATTTTTTCCCTTGTCATATGAATTTTCATCCATGTGACAAGGTTAGCACTTAATTTTCTCCCCTTTTAACTTTTCTCTCTCTCTCTCTCACTCAAATAAAAACCCTATCTCTCCCTTCTCTCTCTCTCTCTCTCTCTCTCTCTTCTTTGATCTCAGCAAGGAGCTCCTCCACACATGCACACAATAGCTCCTATCCTCTGTTTAAAGGCTAAAAATGAATTGAATGCTTTTATTTCCCATAAAAGGGAAAAGCACGTAACTTGTGCATTTCCTTTAATTTGAAACATGTTCACGAACAAAAATCCTTTCTCTCTCTCTCAAAAATCCTCCGGCACTCTCCTCTTTCCCTCGAGAAATGAAATGATGCCAGAGAAAAAAGTATATGACAACAAATTAAAATTAAAATTAAATTTAAACATAGAGAGAAAGTACAAAGAATAAAAAAATAAAAAGCATTCATATAACTACACGGAGAAAGCAAAGAGAAAGTTCCGGAGGAAGAATAGGGCTATGGATAACATATGGAAAGAATTTTCTCTCTCTTTCAACCTTTGTTTTGTCCTCAGCGTAGCTTTTTCTCTCTCTCAGAGAGAGATTATGTTCCTCGAAACTTTTCTCCCTATTGAAACTGTGTAGCAGGATAGTAGAGGACATGGATACTAATAAACTCCGAGAAATTTACTTTCTCTCTCTCTCTCTCTCTTAGTATCCTCTACTAATTGAATTTCCTCCTCAGCTTTTCCCCACTTTTCTTCTCTCATCAACTCCTTACCCTCAAATGGTACATGCCTTGCGTGAGTTGAATAATTATTTTGATTCAAAAGTACAGAAAAAAACTGTTTCCACCAATTACAAAATATTTTCTAATTTCCCTTTTTTCACTCTCATTAGGTTTTTCCCTTACCTATGTAATAAATCCATAGTAAAAGAATTCAAAAAAAATGAAATGTTTTACTGGATAACATTTAAAAGTTGACAGGAGAGGAGAAAAAGTCTATGGTTTTATATCTGGTCCGTTTCATCCTGACAAATGTTGATGTTGTTGTTGTTGGATTTGGGGGGGGGGGGGGGTGTCAGAATCAATAAAGCTCCCGTACATGTCCAACTCTGAGTGCGTGAGTGTATGTAAATAGAGGATGATGGAAGAGGGGGAAAGGATGTAATCATTGTATGGTTCCGTTCAATAGGCCTCTGCCTTATACGCTAGTACATAGGAAAAAAACTATTTGAAAATAAATACATTTGATTGATGAGTCCACTATGCTAAGTGTTAGGGTGACGGGTGTAAGAGGAGGACGTGGGGAAATACAAAGAAAAACACATTCTTGACTCTACACCTTTTCCACGTCTGCTCACTTTCTCGTCATTTCCATACATTGAATTTTCTCTCTCTCTCTCTCTCTCTCTCTCTCTCTCTCTCTCTCCCCTCATCCTATAACATACCATTGGACTAATTTAAGGAAAAAGTGGGAAAGTGGAGTGAAAACTCTCACACACACACGCATACTAAAAAGAAAAAGTCATTGGGAGATAAATTATATGAAGGAAAAGGTAATAAGAGGAGAAAGTTACGTGAAAGTGCGAATGTTTTACATACAACAAATTATACACGGTAAAAATATTTAATTTTTATAAGAGAAAGTACACCTACTGCTCAGTGGGAAAAAACCCTGTGTAGGGAAACCCATAAACGCACGTGCTTTCCCCCCAAAAAAATAACAGGGAGAAAGTCCTCTTATAAAAAAAATCCTATAGGACACACAAACATCCAAGGAATAAATACATAAAAGTATAGTAGGGGAAGAAGCAAATTACATAAATAAAAAAAACTAGGATAGTGATATAATAGTGTTTGGAGAATTATATGGGAGCAGAATATACAAGTGAGAAAATATTTCCTACTTGGATGCTCAAACATATATGTTTGTCTCTTATAATAGAATATCGGGGTAAAGGCTAGATTAAAGATGCAGGGTTATATGTAAATGATAGGGGTAGACATAGTGAGAGAGAGAGAGAGAGAGAAAAAGAGAGAGACAAGAGTAAATTTCCCAGTCGACTGACTGATTCGTGTGAAACTAACAGAGAGCAGCCACTACCTTATTTTCCCTTCTCTATATAAATCCACAAATTTTCTCTCTCCAACTACTCACATTAACCTCCTCTCTCTCTTTTTCTCAACATATGTTCTTTCCTATACCGAGTGAGACACACATTTTCAGCATGAGCATTTCTCTACGTATTGCGTATGTCAAAATCGATATCAAAGCTTGCTTTATAAAGTCTAGTTGTGGTAGGAGCGGGTGTAGTTGTAGTAGGGAAATTCAAACTCACCTGGCTAGCTTAGCCTTTTAACATGAGAGAGAACATACATGGAAGTAGTAATATTTTCAAGGCATTTGGAAAAGGGTGGGTGGGTTGAGTAACGCAATGCTTACCTTCAATGTAATGGTCTCTCTCCTATCTAATGTACTCCCCTGGACGTCAGCTACTTTCTCCTCTCTACCATCTCTCCCATAGCCAGACGTCCTTTATAAGGAGAAACCTCATTTTTATTCACTATCTTTCTCTCTCTCTCTCTCTCTCTCTCTCTCTCTCTCTCCTCTGTAGCTTTTATATGTACTTGAAAAAATTTCTCTATTCATATTTTTCTCCACACTTTCCCCCTTCCTGCGAATACTCTCTCTCTCTCTCTCTTTATTAGATTTTTTACATACATTTTTCTATACGAAAAACACGTGCATATTTTAAATTCCAAAGAACCAGAAAAATCCTCAACTCTTTTTCAATGCTTTCTCCTGTCACCGTCTCAAAAAAAACCTACCTCCTACCGTTACATATCAAGTAAAAGCCCCATGAAAATAAATGTTTTTCCTGTATAAACCAATGAAGCAAATCTACTACAAAGTCAGGTATTGACTTTACCCCCAAAATTCTAACCAACAACAAAAATCACTGTACAATTTTGTTCCCCTGACAAATAATACATGCAATCAAACTTCAAAGCAATTTTCCTTTTCCAGCTTTGATTACCACATGATTTTTTTCCCTAGTAGTTTATATGTAAGCCGATGGAATTTATTATGAAAGAAAATTGCTCAATGAATCGTAAATTAAGAATTTATAAAATAAAATAAAATGCCTAACCAACTGTATTATTGAGTCTCAGAGTTATAATATGATCATGTCAAAGCCTGATATTTGAGAAAAACCTGGGAAAATATAATTGCGGAGACAAAAAACATGGAAGGAGGATAATGAAGGGAGAGAGTTCGTGGAGGATAATAGCATATATTTGTGTGGGTATGGAATTAAAAGGAATCATGGCCCTAATTGGTAAAATGGAGAAAGGTGTGAGGTGATCACACCCTTCAAATTAGCCTTTTATTTCTTTGTCATGATGAGAGAGAGAGAGAGTGAGAGAGAGCTGAGAGAAAAACAGACGTCAATCCCATTTTTTCTCCCCAAGTCATATGACTTTTTGATTTGAGTCCATTTGGAAAGAGCAAATGATTAGTTTGAGTTTCACAAGTATTTTCTATATAAGCTCCTCTGCAGTATTGGGAAGGGGGGAAAAGCTTCAAACAGGATTTATGTTTTATAGCAATAAAGTGTACAAGTATTATACGCATATTATTTTATAGGAATAGGATACTTCGCATGACGAGAGAGAGAGAGAGAGAGAGAGAGAGAGAGAGAGAGAGAGAGAGGTTTTTTCCACCAATTTGTGTGCATTGTCCAGAAATTTCAAATGGTCATGAGCTTCGGGAAAAGTAGGGGGAACATTTCCAATGAAATGAGACCTTAAATTGAATAGAGCTAGTTTGGAATAGAATGAATGACTCCATGTACACAAGTCAATGATTATTATGGTCACGTCAAATCCGCAAGGGGTAAGAGAGAGAGCGACAGAGAGACAGAGAGAGAGAGAGAGAAAGCGAGCGAGAGAGAGAGAGGGAAAACTTTAGAAGTCAAGCTCAAATCACTTCCTATACATTTTGTACACTGTACTGTGTAAAGTAAATGACGTGCCTAGAGAATGAGAAAAGTACCGGTACTTTGGACTCCGAGTCAGGTCTCCTATCTCATTCGCCTTTCTCTCTCTCTCTCTCTCTTTCTCTCTGCACGACATGAACAACTTACGATGCGTCTACCTGCGTTTTCTACAAACTCCGCTATTATTTCATGACCGATAGTCCCACTTTTTTGCACTGCTCTACTCTCTCCCTCGGGTGAACTCTCATATATGGAAATTGGCTAATCTACCTTTCACTCTACTTTCACTGGACTTTACCTCTCTTTCTCTTGCAAAAGCCTATGAATTCGTGTTTATTTATTTTGACTATTACTACCCCTTGCTTTCACCTCTCCTATACTCATGTACATACGTGTAATTAACTGGATATGCCAAAGGGTCGAGAAAGACAAAGTCGTTTCCAAGGGCTGTCAAAGTATAAACAAATTTTGGGAGTGAGTGTGGCTATTTTTTATACTTCAGCTCACTTTCTCTTTGTTGGCGGATCATCCTGTTATATATCTAAAATGCTACAGCAATAACACTTGCAATTAACACGAATCTAGTAAAAAAATAAAAATCAAGGAAATCAAAACAATTAGAAAGTTTTCAGAGAAAGCGCTTTTTCATTATTTAGCGCTTGTAATTTTACCTTTACTAGAATTGTTGAATGAACAATATCCTTACGTGGAATCGACCTAACTTTCACTTTCAATTATAGTGGAAGTTAGTAATTTGAGCTACTTTCACCACTTTCTCCAAAACTCTTGATTTTTAAGGAGGACTTTCCCCAGCATAAGGGGAACCTCAAAAGTTCCAATGCTATTGTATGAGTTTGCGAGCTACTCATTTTTGAAGGTTTATATGTCTAGACATGCTTTCTCTTTCCTCACCTCTTATACGAGCTCTGTATTAAATCCGAACAAGTACAGAGATTTCTAATAAGTTGGTGAAAAGATACTTGACAAGTATTGTAAGGGAAGAGCTGGTGAAAATTAGGTTTGAAAACGTGGTTCTTGAAAAGTGAAAGTAACAAAGGGGGATTTTTCTCTTTAATTTTATAACATGGAAAAACGGGATTGTCCAGAGAAAGACGGCTGCAGATCCTTCAGGCTCCTTTTGATATATTCATTTTCATTTTCCTGACGTTTCATATTGCCCATTTCAATTGACTTTTTCCCCTTCTCCCCTTCCACATGTCAATCAAGTGGATATAAGTTACCTTCTCAACCAAAAATTTTTACTTTGTTCTTTTAACCTGTGATTGACTTTGACTAATAGCTATCGTTTCAGGCTTTTACCCTGGAGAAAGTTTTATGGTGAAAAAATACCTACTGCTCATTTTTGTATTGAAATTTTAATTTTTGAAAAAATCTTTCTAGTTCATGTGAATTTGGAAAATTGGGTGAAAGTGAGAAAATTTGAGGCGTGCATGGTCCATTTAAGCATTACGTAAGGAAAATTTGTGAGGGAAATAGGAAGGAGGATATTTACTTTCTCTCTTTAGAAATTGGAGGATTTTTTTAGATACAGAGAAAAGAGACAAGTACCTTTTGGTACGGAAGGTGTTACTCAAGTAGTGGAGAAATGTAAGGCAATAGATCCATTAGGGTGAGAGGGGGAAGTCAAGAATAGTTTGTAGGTTAATGCTTTCAAGATTATAGGGAGAAAGCATTGGTGGAAAAAGAGGTGGAGAGGAAGAAGGGGGAGACAAATTCTATGTGAGATTTGATTGAACTTTCCCAATGAAATGAATGAAAAATGAGTCCTTTCCTCTCTTTCTCCTTTTTTCCTGGGTTCCTTCTTCTTTGGAAATGAGATTTTTTTGTTGAGGGGGAAATTTCTGGGGAATAAATTATTTATTAATATTTTTGAAGGGCCACATTTACACCCAAATTTGATTGAATAAGGATTACGCTCTGAATTCTATACATAAAAAAAGATACTAAGCCATGTTATGGGGAATAAAGTTTGGTTGTGGAGAAAGCTATTTTGGGTTGTATTTCCAGCCCTTTATAGTAGATACTAATATGAGAAATGATGAAAGC
Organism: Spatulosminthurus flaviceps; assembly: GCA_034693705.1. Classification (NCBI taxonomy): domain Eukaryota; kingdom Metazoa; phylum Arthropoda; class Collembola; order Symphypleona; family Sminthuridae; genus Spatulosminthurus; species Spatulosminthurus flaviceps. Next base: position 990 of record JAQFXU010005990.1, on the reverse strand, counting down.
AATGGCAATATGCCAGGGAAAGTCATACCTTAACAAAATTATTTTCCGTATGTTTGGTTTCTGATTATAAGGGAAAGTAGGAGAAAAGGATTGGAAGAAAGGAGAGAGAGAGAGAGAGAATCCATTTTGGAGAGAAGGTCTCAAGCTCTTTCTCTCCTTTCTCTCTACGACTCTACGTATTTATACATACGTAATAATACTCCACACCAAATCTGAGTCAATAAAATGAAATAGCCGTGAAGAGCTTTCTCCTACTTTGTATTTGTAATCCTGTACTAAGGCCACAATAAGCACTCAAAAGAAAGTACGTAAAAGTTTCAAGGAGCCTCTGTTTGTTGTCTACAGGGCTCCAAGCATATGTTGACCCTCATTTTTCTTCTGGGATTTTTTAGGCCCCTTCAACCCTTTTTTCTCTGCACATAAACTTAGCTATTTCCTTCCGTTTGCTTATAGCTTTATTATTTAATTTGTATCCCTGAAAGCTGGTTTTCCGCAAATTTCTCTGTACTCTCACCTATTTCAGAAATTCTTAAATTTCTCATGCTTTTTCCTTGGTTGTTCCATATTTTATGGTACTTTCTCTTGCTTTCACTCACTTTCTCTTACTTTCTCTTACTTTCTCTTTCTTTCACCAACTTTCTTTTGCTTTTTTTTTAGTACTAAAATAATGTTCTTATTTAACAAAACATTTGAAGGGATTTTGAAATTCCAAGTTTTGATTTAAAAAACTAAAAAATATAGGGAATGAAAAATAGTTGCAATTGTTATTTTTAAAACATGGACTTAATCTGTTGATTAAAATAATTATTATTACCCATTTAAATTCTCATATTGTAGTTTGTAATTTTTTAAAAAAAATTTGAGGGAAAAACAGTTTAAAGGAACCCTGTAATTTCCTCGAATTTTCAGCACCTATAAAATGAAAGGATCATGTAGTGGGATATTAATGGAGAAAGTGTACTCAGATGCGGTGAAAGTTTTCCATGTTTT
>JAQFXU010005989.1:0-10854 GCA_034693705.1 Spatulosminthurus flaviceps | reverse complement strand
GTTCCTAGAATTCTAGGATCATTTAAATGTTTCCCGCCCCGCAAATCCGTTTCCGTGATCAACCGGACAAACAAACTATAGCATCAACCTTATGCATACTTGGGCATACTCTTCTACCTACTATACTATTCATCTTAATTTTCATCATGAATTATGTAAATAAAAACAAAAAATTACGGGGAAAAATTAATGAACGAATATACACGACTATTGATTTAATATAAAAGTTTAAAGTACAAACTCGTGAGTAAACTACGCTTAACGTTTTAGTCTAAAGTTATGTATAAAATATTTGATATTATCAAAATTCAAAATTATTCCGAAAATCGGAAATTAAGGAATTTCAAAATCAGTCAATACAAAACTTTGCTTTCCTGCACTTGCCCTACAGACTCCATAAAATTGGTAGGGTAATTTTTCCCCAAAAATGTCCGTTCATTTAGACGTCCCTTCGCAACATAAATGAACCCATGCTAGACCGATTTCGTTTAGCATTTATTCAACAATATATCGGAGAAAATTACGGATGAGTTCACTATTGGTTGAAATCGAACAGCCAGTTCAGTCCAGTGGTGAAGTACCTGGCCTCGGCCAGGGAATGGCATGGATTCGATCTACCCAGATAAGCCCACCACTACTGGCTGTTGCGGAATGTATGGAGAGAGATGGAAGAACGGTTGCACTCGGAAGGAGCTGGACAGGAGAGGACTGGATTTGACTATCACCGGCTATCCCTGGATGAGGTGAACTACGGATATTATCAAGACCTGATCTGCATACCTCGACTCACTCCACAACCAGATGAGCTTCCCATAACCCCTGTTCTTTCTCTCTCTACCATACATTCCATAGTTGTTAAGAAATTATCAATGCTTGTAATATGATGACGAAATAATAAAGGAGGTATAAGAGAGTCTGTTCATACCGGAAGGTGAAAGACGGGCTATAAACCACCCATACTTACATACATATTGGTTGAAATCGATCCGCCTGTTCGTACTTAAATATATGAAAACCAAATTGCTAAAGTATTGTTCTTGCCATACCTGAGGACTCTCGATTATTTTCGTAATCATTTAAGTGCTCATTTATTTTGATGTAAAATGTAAATGGGTCGACAGGTTTCGCCGATTTGGCTCTTGGGTCATGATTTGTATTATAGCTTGTATATCAAATCAATATTCTAATAAAAGTTTTATCAAAACTAAAGTAAGTTATTTGTAATTTCAATGTCAACACCACTTAATCTTGCTTAATATATACTGAACCACAGCGAATGAAAAATACCAAATTTTTACCCAAATAGCATACTCCAATTAAAAAAATACTCAAACATGAGGGATTGAATTTGAGAACTAAGCAAGATATGCTAAGAAATATTTCAGATGTGCAAGAATATCCAACATAATAATCGATTTTCAAATTTTGAGGTTTTTTAATGGACGAAATACCTAACATGATTTGGAGACTACATTATACAAACACAATGACACATATAGCTAGGCCTTGAATGAGTGCTATCAATATTATCAAAAAATGACACCCTCCAATCAGCAGTCAATCGTCCTTTGATATTAAGTGTGTAAATATAGATCAAATCCAAACTTCAAATATTATTCTTTAAAGCTGAAATTCTAAACTTATTTACAAATTTTCACCATATGATATACGACATTATAATTACAATCAATACAATTATAACATCATGTTTGTAATATAGAGCTAATGATATATAATGAAAAGATATTACCATAATTGATTGGTACCCACATTGGTGTGTACATGATCTTTATGCTAATTTATATTTTTATTTGTTAAAGCGATATAGCATAAAAAATTGTAAACATGATTAAATTATTTCATACTTGAATCTTAAAAAGGTTATTGTTCCCCTGTCTTACGAAAATTGCGAATATGTTTTTTTGGGTATGACAATCTACCCCTCTTCTTGGTCTCCGCATCTACAGATTTCGATACTTCGTAAGATTTAAGCTTTCGCTTCTCTGAAGTTCGATTGGCATGCCACCTTCCTCCGTACATTAAATCATTGACATCAAAAAGGAGATTATCGGTATCTGGCTCTGTTGGTGTGGGACCATTCCAAGAAATAAACAATTCAGCATCCTGATGCTCAAGTGACAGAGCTTCACGTCCTTGCAAAATGTTCTTCAATACTGACCCCATTGATTCGGTCACACTCTCACATGATGTTCTTGTTATGCTGGAAGCCACAAGATGCAAAATGTCGGCAAACTGTTGTCTTGGTCGATCATCCGATTGAATACCTGAAATAAGCTCTGAATAGAAGGCAACCTCTTCCTGCGGATTTATTGCAAAAACTGGATATCCAGTGATAGGTAAAACTTCCCGAACATAATTTGCAAACATGTTGTATTGACCGCGCATAATTTCATCAGTGGCTGCAGCACGAAGGTATCCGGCATCTCTGCTACGAGTGACTAGCTCTTGAAACTGTAATGGAGGGCTATTGTTACCCCTTTCTGCTATAGCTTCGATTGAAAAGCATTCCCTGATGATGCCATGCATGTGCTGTGTTCCACGGTCGAGTCTTGTTTCAAGGCTTTTGACAAAATCCGTTATGTGCTCAGATATTTGGTCCGCTACCTTTTGTAATGGGCAACGTACATGTGAACAAGTTTCTTCAGGTAGAGATCTTGTACTGTAAGATTTATATATTTTATTTTGCAAAGGACAAGCAGCATAACTTTGGTTCGTAGTTATCTGCTCTAAACAGTCTTGAAGTTTCGGCCAACCTGCCAATATCTGATTTTCGTTTCCTACTTCTGAGTTTACCTTGGCTAAAATTTCTGATTTCATGTCATTCAGTGTCTTTTGAAGAAGGTCTAATTGGTCTTCAACATGCCAAGGTGTCATTCGTACAGTTTGGACTGCTTTTGAAGTCACCGAAATAGCGTTGTAAACGTCTAAAAGAGCGCAAAGTTGCATAGAAAAAGATGCTTGTTGTATTACTTTTGAGTACCGATCGTTTGTTTTCATAAACTCTTCATACACGAAACGAAAGTTGTGTCTAAAAGCTTCCAAAACTTCACATGCGTATGTTGTAAATCGTGTATCGCACCATCGCTTAAAACGTTTCAGTCGAGCTTTTTCTTCACCTTCTTCCATTGATTCTATCATCTCTTTCACCATCTCTCGAATAATTCCCCACGTCTTTCCCCATCCGCACTGATACACACCATGTGTTATGACAGATAGAAATTCCCGTAGCCACCTGACTCCTATTTTCAATGTCTTGCTTTCTTGCTTTCTCGCGTTTTTCCCTGCAAGCTCTACAAACATTTTTATTAATGCTATTGCAATGGGATGAGCTTTTTTTATACATTTTGTGCAATATAGTAATCTACCTATAACATGAGCTGGGTCGTGGATAAAGGAATACCATTTTCTATTCTCTTCAGTTATATTTAATATTTCAGTAAGCTTCTTGTCAACGCCAAGTTGAAAATACTGGCCATCGAATGCGAATCCCGTACATCTAATGCAGATGAGGAATATACGACATTTTTTAAAAGAAAAACAGGTTTAATAATCATATGTAGCGTAAACGCAAACCTTTTACCTTGTTCGTATCGCCTCGTCATCAACATACCGTCTAAGAACGTTAATGATAGAATTTGCCAAATCCTGTGCTGTGACGCCTACAAGAGGGTCCGCCTTGAGAACAAATGCCTTAAGTTGTCCGTCATCAAGGAAAACAATACCGATGATGTGGATGGTGTCCTTATTTGGGGTACATTTATCTACAACATACAGTTATGTAATAGTTTAGCTAATATTTCGAGCAACGTCAATGTTAGTCACAATATTAGCGTAGAGTTACTTAGTACCTGCGACAACTGAGAAAGGTCGGCAGCGACCAGTTGACGGCAGAGGTTCATTCAAAACATACTTAATGCGGTCATGCAAACATTCATGACACGCGTCGACCACCTTCGCCATGAAACTGGGGCTATGATTGATGTCTCCGGCATTCACTTTTAATTTTGTGTCCAAAGCCAGCTTCCTAGTGAAGGAGTTGTACGACTGCCTCTCCTTGATGGTATGATAAGCAATCCTGGTAAGGTTTAGTGCCGCCTGAGCGGTTTCAGGGTCTTGTCTGATGGTCATATCTTCTGGATTTTTCTCTGCCATATTGCGTTCATGCATCGGGGTGGCAAGGTGAACCCGAATCTTCTGTACCAAGTTATGAAACTCTTTTGGAATTCTTTTACAGTTACTGAAGTCTGTACCGACGCTCATTTTGTAATGAAGAACTGCCTTATTCGTTCCTGTTGATTTGCACGTTTTGCAAACTAAACCTTGATCATCCATAACATCCAATGTTGGATACAGATCTAATAATTTATCGACACTATCTATGCGAGAGTTAATTAAAGAAGGTTCGGAATTATTTCGTTTCAATGGTTGTGCTAGGCATTCTTCAATCGGATTGTCGTAAATTGATTCATTTCTGAATAAAATGCCCTGCTTTCGGCGGTTTTTTTCGCCTTGTTGATTCAATTGTTCATGATTGGTATAACTATCTGAATGTTTCGTTCTACTCGGTCCTAAATCAACCATACTGTTGGAGTTCGAAAATGGAGAACATGTTGACGGTTGGTGAGGCATATGTTTACTGCTATTATTTGACTCGATAGCATTTAATTGATTAAAGTAATGTCCCTGACACTGGTTCAAACACTTTGGGTATGACGGCAAAGCATTGATTTCCGGACCTGATTCTTCAATAGGTTGCAGTTTAGAATTTTCTTCCAAATTGTTACTTGTTGGAGTGTTGGGATAGTAGTCATGATACACACGGCCGACATCTTCCCTTATCTTTTGCCGATAGTGTTGTAAAGAATGTACCCCCTCAGGTATTCGCCCAGTCAACAGTTTCTCAAATTCCAAAAGACATGAAACGCCACAATTGTTTCCTATTGAATAAATTTCATTGCCAAAGTTGACTTGGTTGTTTAGCAAAAATGAAAATAATACCGCGAATGCACTAACCGTCCTGTTGACGTATGCTTGATTCAACGTAATCGATGTTTATTTCTCCAGTAAGGTTAATCTTCTCCAGACCCTCTTTTAAAGCTTTCACTCCCTCCCGCATGTCCTGCTCGTAAAAAGGTAGCCCATCCACACCATACACGCGAAGCTGTAATGTGCTAAAAATTAAGACAGGTTTTTTACAAACCAAGGCGTTTTGAATAGAATATAGAATATAGCAAAAGGCTTGCTTACTTTGAATCAAAAAGATAGCAAATGTAGTGCTCTCCGTTTCCTATGTACCCAAATTTTCGGCTTCCTTCTGTTAAGCAACTTTGAAGGTATAAATCTGGGCTGAAAGTCCATCCTGTTGTACCCGGATATTTGGCAACAACGGGTAAACGAATGTATGAAATGCTTTTCTGAGCAGCCTCCGCGCTGTATCGCTCATGAAGAACATCCATGTAATAATCTATACATTCCGCGTATAACCAATTCCCATCGTCAAGGCTTTTCAATATCTCATCACTTGGCTTGTCCGGTGTACTGTGTGAAGTTTCATCTAATGATGCCTTTGGAATTGTTTGATCATTAGTATTGGAGTAGGCTCCACTCGTTTTTGATTCGTTTTGACTTGGTGTAGAACTGGAATGAATCGATTCATTTTTGGAAGGTTCGGGCTGATCATTATTTGATACACTTCCTGCTCGACTTTCTAATTCCGTCGTATCTTTGGACGTTTGATCATTTTTTGGCCTCGATGATTCTGAATGATCAGCCTCAACTGGCACGTCGTTTTTTTGTGCATTCGCTTTACGTTTTTCTACAAATGGAGCGTCTTTGTTTTCTTCGGTGTTTACGTCAACATCAGAACCATTGGAAGGTACACGCTTTTTGGTTGCCTCACCTTTGGTTTTCGGTTCCTCGTCCGATGTAACTATTCGTTCGGAATCGAATTCTTTGACTAATCGGTGAAATAACGCCGGTGGATAAAATACAAAAGCTAAGACTGCGGCAGATCCCCAAGCTATCCGCCAAAAGTACTTAGATGTGGTTTTGACCACACGGCGCTTGAACTCTTTTCTCGTTTCTCTTTTCTCTTGCCTTTTTTGTTTTTTTTCTTGTTTTTTCTCTTGTCTTCTTTTTTCGAATTCTTCGTGTTTGTTTTGTTTTTCTAAATTATACTGGTACCATGCATAACGGTATTCATACTGTCTTAATACACCGGCTGACATTCCACTTGGGTCCATAGCGAGCAATTCCTCAACTGAAGCGTTCCATATTTCTTGTTCCTCAGCGTACTGAGATGCAGTATATGCGTTTCCTTGGGACGAGGGCTTCTTGTATTCCATTTGTTTGGGGTAAAGCTTATCTTTAAAAAGCCTTTCTTTACCATCGTCACATATTTCAGGACGTTTCGGAATGACTGATCCATATTCATTCATCCACGTACTCTTTTTTCGGGCTAAATCAGGACTTGGTTGAATCTCGTAAGATTGTGAGAAAGGGCTTTCGCTTGAGTAGTCTGGTTTTATGTCGTCTTGGTTTTTACTTTTGCCCTGTGTTCTTCCATCGCAGTTCCCGATGTATATTTCCGTTCTGTTAACATGTTTTGCTTTCGCTAGAGGACTATGCGCTTTTCTGGTTGTCCTTCCATCGACAATAGTTCGAACTTCCACCCGTCTTTCTTTTTCCACGCGATGATCATCTCTAGATTCATTTTGTTTTTTTGAAAATGTCGAATCATAGCCCAGATTTCGTTTTGCATCCAGAAACTTCGGGGGTTGACCTTGTAAAGAACGATTACTAGATTTTATTGTATTGTTCTGAAACTTTGGAGATAATCGAGGGGTTGCAAAGTCTCCACTGATATAGTTTATGCAGCAGAACGCCATACTCTTGAAACAAAGCAAATAGAAAAAAATCATTAAGTAAATACTTAGCACGTTTAAGTGTTATTTATAGATTCAAACAAATTTAAAATTGATTTTGAAACGTGTGATATCAATACTAATATAAGTTGGAAAATGTGAGCTAAGAAGCAAGTGTATTATGGATTTTAAATTTATAAACCTACCTAGAATAATTTTAATTCAGACATGGGTTGAAAACACGATAAAGTGGAAGTTTTACGATATCCTTGACGTCTGCATGTAAACCATGTCGTCGTTGATTTCTGTTAAATTTAATACAAATGTTTATCGAATCCATTTTATACATGAATATGCGTATCATATGATAACGCCTTTAGCTACATGTCATTTTAGGCAGGAAAAATAAAGTCGAGTCAAGTCGCGATGCAGATAAAAATAATACCAAAAATGTATTCCTCTATATGCTTATGTCAGTGGAAACAATAATAAAATAATCATTAAAAGTGTGCATTTTACACCTGTCAAATGGGAGAGCATGCCAGTAAATGAGAGTCAAGCTCGTTTACAGCTATAATGAAATTATAATAAGTGCGAAACTGATATCTTGCTTTAAACTAGTGATGCCTGATTAGTTGAGTACGTGCCCAACTCGGCATCAATAATGCTTGACAGTCAATAATAACGGTCACATTACATTTTGTGTCATTTATTCCATTCCCGAGGATCATTCTATGTAAAATGTGAATGAATTTCTCTGCATCCGCAGTGCCATCCATTGGGTGAACATATAAAGATTTGGAATAAAACATTGGAGTGCTTCCACGCACAACCAGCACACGGCTCAAATACCAAACATTTCCTCTACTTCCTCTTGTTGCATTTCATTTTTGTCATCCCTGTTAAACCAAATGGCCTTAAAGGAATACATATACTCACATACTGAAGCACCTACCCCTATTTCCCTGACTCAAAATCCATTAACAGATGTAAATATCTACTTTTCACTAGTATTGCAGTAATGTTAGTAGTAGCAACTTAAAATAGGGAAAATGGGACGGGATCATTGGGTTTCACATCAAACTTTGCCTAACAATTTCTCAAGTTCATTGCTATCCTGGCTCAATTTAGTCCGCCCAAGCTTCTGATTGAGGCTGGATTTGAAAATCACTGGAGGAAAAGGCTGGCCGAGACAAGGGACTCCTCATCATCAACGGAAACGGAGAGAGTCAGAGTGAGGACGTAATTTAACAACCTCAAAGTGCATTCATCTTTTTTTAGAGTACATTGCATGGTAGTAATATCATAGTACATGACACGTAGGCCTAGTGTCAAAAATTCTCCCAATGATTTAGGACTACTAACCCTTTAGCCTTATACTTTCCTGCACCGGTAGCACACAACAAGGATTTTTTATTCTTTTTCGATGAAAATTCCGGTGAGTTTATTGTTTTGAGAATATTTCTTTTATTTATATCCAGAGCAATTGTGTAGCACCGGCCATGTGCAAATAAGAAATGTAGTAACTTGAGTAGTAATAAATTGTACACATTTTTGGTACTTAAATTAAATATTATCTTGTGAAATAGGGAAAAGGGGACGGGATCATTGGGTTTCACATCAAACTTTGCCTAACAATTTCTCAAGTTCATTGCTATCCTGGCTCAATTTAGTCCGCCCAAGCTTCTGATTGAGGCTGGATTTGAAAATCACTGGAGGAAAAGGCTGGCCGAGACAAGGGACTCCTCATCATCAACGGAAACGGAGAGAGTCAGAGTGAGGACGTAATTTAACAACCTCAAAGTGCATTCATCTTTTTTTAGAGTACATTGCATGGTAGTAATATCATAGTACATGACACGTAGGCCTAGTGTCAAAAATTCTCCCAATGATTTAGGACTACTAACCCTTTAGCCTTATACTTTCCTGCACCGGTAGCACACAACAAGGATTTTTTATTCTTTTTCGATGAAAATTCCGGTGAGTTTATTGTTTTGAGAATATTTCTTTTATTTATATCCAGAGCAATTGTGTAGCACCGGCCATGTGCAAATAAGAAATGTAGTAACTTGAGTAGTAATAAATTGTACACATTTTTGGTACTTAAATTAAATAGTATCGTGTGAATTCCTGAATGATAAATAAAAGTTTGTGCCGGTGCTTATAATGTATGGATTGGACATAATAATTTTTAGGTTCAAAATTATTGCACGTGTGTATTTTGCATTAACATTGCTATGCTTGAGTTGGAATTTAAGCAAAAAAGGTAATTAAACACGTGCATTAATAGTGGCTAAAAAATTTCATTCTTGACTTTTTTCTATTTGATTGGGACACTTCCCGTTGTCACATTCTGTGACATCAAAAGTACTGATCTTACAGCAACAAACTGATGACTTAGAGCAATCGGGCGGCTTTGTAATACAGAATTGCTTTCCAACTTTCTTCCTTTTAAGTTTTCTTATCTCCTCATTCTTAAGATAGCCGCCCTTCCAAAATTCTTTGTCGCGGTTCCTTTCCGATATTTCCTATATTTAATATTTAAAATTAAGTTTAGACCATTACTATTAACTCAAGCATTATTCAAACAGATTAAGGTACTAAATCTTTACTGGCATTTCCCTCACCATTTTAATTTTGTTCAACTCAACAAGTCCCTCCCCCCCTTTCAATAAGAAAGCCTTGTCTCTGCGGTATTGATTATTCCGTTTCGTTTTTTTATTTTTGTGGGATGTGCCATTAATTGGTCCATCAACCTTGGCTTTCAACACCATCTTGTCATCAGAAATTTCCATTGTCTGCGTAATTTAATGATATATGGAAGCATTTGTCGCAAATAAAATTGGAAGCTCGACATTACCATACAGGCAAAAATTCAGAGCTTCCTTGTATTGAAATATTAATGCAAACAAAATGCAGATACACAAGCACGAACAAGCTCAAGTATCTAAAGAGATGAGGACAGATTGATATAGAAAATTTAAAATTTTTAAAAATTTACTTACAGATTATGTCAAAACCACGTGCAACCCGGATTGAAAATACTATTCCAAGAAAAAGTCACTTGTGTCGGAGAAATGTGATAATGAACTGACAGAGAAAATTATTTCAAGGAATAAAAAGGATGAGCCTCAAGATTTAGTAATATTAGTTATTGAGTCTCAACTTTTTATGGGCTACTCTTATAAGATTCTGTGATTGAGTTCTAGATATTAGTTGCAATTTGAAACCGGTGTGAATATTGCAGTACCATTGTTCTTTGCAGTGCAGGCTATGATGATTCGCATTTCATGGATGCGTACGTGTTGTTTTAATCTAAACACGTCTGCTAAGTATAATGTAATAAATGGAGTCAAATTTCATTGATAGTCATTAGTAGTTTTATTTTCAGTAGCAGTAATATCCACAAAAATCATGTTTGCTTGTATTTTACTATATGAGCTTGTATTTCTAGGACCAATCACGACTTTACCCGAGGGTGCGGGAATTGACCAAAGTATTTTTTTTATTGCTGGGGGTACTTGGTAAGGCTCGGAAAAAATAATGAAAAAATTCCTACATGTGCCGCCCCAGCTGAGGGAATTTTCCTTTTTACAAGTGGCCACTGCTATATCTCAGCATATGATCATCCGAATGAGTTGAAATTTTAAACTTAAGCTTTTAAGGCAATTTCATTAGGTGACCCCACTCTTAGTTTCCCGAAAATCCGATTTTTGGTTTTCCGGTATTTTCAGTTTTTCGGGAAAAATTACAATCTGAAAAAGGGCCCCTCTCTAAAATGCCCCAAAACTCTACATACCAAATTCTACCCGATTCGGACCATTATTACCGAAGTTACCGAAGTACAGAGCAGGCATTAGATTATGCCCAAGTATGCATAAGGTTGATGCTACAGTTTGTTTGTCCGGTTGATCACGGAAACGGATTTGCGGGGCGGGAAACATTTAAATGATCCTAGAATTCTAGGAAC
>JAQFXU010005988.1:0-10855 GCA_034693705.1 Spatulosminthurus flaviceps | reverse complement strand
AATAGTATGCGGATAGCTACTATTCTAGTATATAAACTTTTGAATAAGTTCTTAAATTAATCATTCAAGTATAAATATAAAGTCCCTATAATTATCCAGACGGGTGATTCATCACAACTTAAAAGCTATAACTCAAAGTAAAATGCTCCCTTTTGGTTTCCTCATTCGCCTGGAATGCTTCAAAGCATTAACTCCCTGTCACTGTTTAGTATAAACCAAGCTCATGTAAGTTACCCTTTCACAACGTCAAATTCACACTTGTTTACATGTTTACGCTCTGCAAAAACCATAGTATGACTTTGTAATAAAGAGCAACTTCCATTGGAAGAAACTGGTAAAATGTTGGTACTTCATCCTTAAAAGCCTTTTTACCATTTCCTTACGTATATAAAGCAATAAGAACGGGAGGAGGTGAAAGGAACTTAGCTTCAACGTATAAAATGAGACATTAATTAATTGTGTGAGCATACGTACCGACGTTAGTAAATGAGATGTAACTTAATACGTAGATTCGTACATGTATTAAAGTAGCTAGGAGAAAAAAAATCTGTTCAACAGATTGCATGAAGAGATTGTGTAGTAAGAAGGATTTGAGAAAAGGAGAAAAAATTGATCCTCGCACCATTTCATTAACAAGATCCTCGGTAACAGCGGGAGATTTGGAATGGAGGCGCCAAAAGTAAAATGATTTTGATTGCCTTTTGACTTGACACGTTGAGAGAGAGAGAGAGAGAGAGAGAGAGAGAGAGGAAAAGCCTGGAAAGCTTCCTTCCTATCTCCATGTAATGTGAACCCTTTGTACTCACATTGCTTTTAAGATAGGGAGGAAGTTTGAGGCTGGATGCAATTTCCCTTCTTTCTCCAGTTTCAGTTTACTTTGTATGTGTGTGTGTGTGTAAGAATTTTCTTACTATGTATATAGTAGATAGCAGCTATATTCAGCATTAAATAGTGGACATTTTAGCATTCTAGCCTTGCATGGGTTTTTGAAGTGGTTTCTGAGGTAGAGGACCTTTTGTAAGGGATTTTGTGCGAATATAAAGAAATGCGAGGGTTATTTTATTTTCAAACAAAGTGGTTTTATTTAGGAGTAATTATTATTATTACTATATATATTTTAGTGACAAGAATATTCCAATGGGATTTACATATGGTAATACGTAGTGAAAGGGAAGGAGGGAATGGGAAATGCTCATTTAAATCAGAGCGTGGTCATTTAAATAGGAGGAGGAAAAGAGGAGGAGGAGAGAAAATACTCTGGAGAATGGAGGATTTAATGGTGGAAGAACTTGTATAGTAAAAGATTGAGCTGGCCTTTATTTGAATGCGTGGAAAATGTTGAGAAATACTAGAATTCTGACTCGTGTACAACTTAAAGGCTCCTTTATCTCTTTTTTATTAGATGCTTAGACTCAAGCTCATTATGATAAATGGAGTTTCCCAAACTTCCTAATGATAGCTTCATGATAAAGTTCCAATTTAAATAAATCCTATTCCTTCATATAAAAGCAATTTTCCAGTATGGGATGGCCGGCTTAAATAATATAGACATTGGTTCCAACTTTTCCAACCAAATACTATGTGTACTTTCTCTTTAATATGCGGGAGAGTAAGAGAGAGAGAGAGAGAGAAAGAGAAAGCAAAATATTCGTTATGAGGGGAGAGCCTCAGAAAGTCTTGGTTGAAATTCAAGCAGAGGGAAGGACTAATGTATGAAGAGGAATAGTTAGAAGAGAGAAAATCAGTAGGTTATTTTTTTACATAAGAATATAATGTAAGAGGAAAGAAGCTTTGAAGGAATTTGGAGGATCTGTACTTTTGTGTACATGTATTTGAACTATGCATATGTGTTGTGTACTAATGCGGGGAGTTGTGATGGAGGCAAATGCGATTTACTATTTTCCTTTCCGACTTTTTGACTTAAGAACATAACCAGCTGGGGATGAAGGCTGAGAGAATATTGAATTTTCCTTGGAAAGAGAGCAGCTGGAGCTTATTCAATTTACATGTGAAAATAATTAATACTTTGGGTTGCTTCACTTTCTCTTTCTTGTTTCTCTTTTTGCTACATTACATTGGAGTGGAGATAGGTCCTTGGCTCAAGTGAGAAGTAAATGACTGGAAGATGGTTAATAAAGCTCATCTTGCCATATGATGACGGAATTTTTTCTCATGGTCACATTTTCTCACTTGGAATTCCTTTTATACTATTTAACTTATTCATCTTGAAATGGAACTCTATGTAGGTAATAATTATTATAGTACATGTGAGCATAACTAGTATAATTAGATAAACTTTCAAGTATAGAATTCCTTATACTCAGCCCTTATGTAAGTGCAAATCCTTGGAATTTTCCCACGAAAATTGTACTTGTCTTTGCAGGTTATGTGGTCCGTCATGCTTAAATTGAATAATATGATGAGTAGTATTTCCTCTCTCTTCGCACTCTACATTGATTCCAATCTTAGGTTATTCTGACAGCTCTAAAACGTATATGTTGTACATAATATGAGTGGCTGGGAAAATATACTGAAGAGAACATTTTCTTTGACATGGAGAAAGCTAAATGAACGTGTGGGGGTGAGAAATTCCTTATGAAATTATTTCATGCGAGATTCTCTAAAATATCATATCCGTCATACCGTTCGTTAGGTCTGGTTTCTATAATGAGCGAGCTCCTGATTTTGATTCAACTATAGATAATATCAAGGAGGCTGTGGTTTTAGTTCCCCTTCCTAATGGAATACAAAACATCAATAATATTTGAGGGAGTACATACATAGGAACTAACGTAATTAGGCGTAACTCATGCAAGTGGAAGATGGTGTAGCCTTTGAAAATCATCTGTATCCATTTTCAAACGTGCGGCTCTCTTCTTTGTGGTTAGTGCTTTTTGGATTGCGAAGTAAAGATAAATAGAATTTATGTTGTGATATAATAGCTAAAAAGCAAAGCTTGTTATGTTGGAAATTTTATAGGAGAGTTTTAATTTGTGACATTGTACGTAATTGTTTGTAAACTTGTTACAAAAGCTTTAACTTAATTATTTAAAATGCACGCACAACATGGTTGACCTTGGAAACTCTGATGGTTGAAATGCGGTTGGATGGTAGGATGAACAAGAGGAGTAGGTGAAGGCAAAAAGGAAACAATAAAAATACAAAATGTTTTTGAAATAAACTCATTTCTGCGGCTTCACCTTTGTACTCGTCTTTTCATTTTTAAGGCTGCAATGGAGTTGTTGTAGTGGTAAAAGCAATTAATTAGTGTAATGAAAAAGTTGGAAGTTTTTATATAAATTAATTTTAAACTGGATTACGTGACACAATTATAGAAACAAACTGTTTCCAATTTTGAGGCTATATTTTTTGGGAATCACAACTGTGACCAAACTCCAAAAACCTCGACCTAGCTGCTGAAGTTTTTGACAATCACAGTTTTATTACATTTTTACCTTGTTTTACAACGAAGAATTGATGCTTTTGTGTGAAGATAAAAAAAGAGTTGGAAGAAAGTTATTGAGAGCCAGGGTTTTATTCATAGAGAAAAGGTCAGACGAACTTGTGTATTGCATCATGCATTTGTATGCATAAAAAAACTCCAAGGGCATAAGTTCATTCACATATTAAAAATGTAGCAGGAGTCTCATGTAAATCAATAAACATTTTTAAAAAGGTTCACTTTTGACACTTCAAGATTACCGAAACTTAGCGTTGGATAATATGTACCATCTAAAAAATGTATGTGAAATAAGGACTAAATATATGACAAGGCCCAAAAGAAAGGATTACATTCCTGCCCAATTTATAGTCCTTCCAAAAAGAGGACTACAGACCTCCCAAAAAGAGGACTATATGGTACTCCCCAAAGAAAATTGAAATAACCTTTGTAAAATCCAACATAGGTTGTAAGGGCCTGGCCATTTAATCGATCTGACTAAACTATGATTATATTATTATAGTCCTTCCAAAAAATTACTAGTCCCGAGCTGTGGAAGCAAGCAAAAAAAATAAAAAGGTTAGGCTCACATTGAAGCTAAAACTTAATATAATAGAGTTGCTTAATTAATTTCATACGTGCATAGATCATAAGTGAAATGCCTTCAAGGTAAATAATAATGGAAAGCTAACTACCACAAGGAAAATAATTTAGTCTTTGTGAAAACCAATTCAATCTTACAAAAATAATACCCTTGGCTGCATCAATTTGTTAAAAATTAACTTCATCCTCCTACTGTTCCAGTCTACGTTTATGCAAATACTACCCAAATTTAACTTCAAGTACTTGCACTGCAATCAAGTCCTTGTATGCATACCCGTGAGTGCATGCTACTAAAAAAGCCTACAATTGCAAAAGTCTATATTTGCATTTACCCACAAACAAAATTAGCAGCTCATTTTATTCTGCTCATGCTTGAAATATTATTTCCTTAAACTATATCCTTGCCTATAGAGTGAAAAAGGGGTAACAGGCATAAATCCTAAATACAAGATAGTCCCAACTCTCTACTCATTCATAAATTCTAAAGAAATGGAGCTATATATATATACATTCCCGCTGCTGCTCACATATGGCCACGCGTCTATAAACGTACCTGCACAGACTTGGCTCCTTTGAAAATTAAGCAGTTATGGCGTATATAGTCCCTTCTTGCAGGACGCTTCTAAAATCATGACCCCTTTTGCGCTTTAACCAATGAAATATGCCTTTAGCCAGCATCGTATTTTCTCTCTGTTATTGCATTGCAAACAAATATGATGGGATTAATTCAATGACAGAAAGTAGTAGTTACGATTCCGGTGCCACAGCACTATGTAAATAAAGCAAACTTATGATAACAAATGGTCAAATCCCGTCTAACTTTGGAATCTAATACGTTCGATGCCATACACATTTGTCAATATTTTAACATGTTAATTTATTAGATTTATTTAAAGCTTTGTTACTCCAAAAATTATTTAGAGCGAAAATTGTAACAGCCCTCGTAATTAAAACATCCATGCGAAGTTTTTATTCAACAACCCTTAGCATTTCTTGACGGTCCAACCCGTCCAATTAGCCTTCGTTAAATGTTTACTTTTTATCGTATCTATTCAGCTTCAAGTAATATCTATTATTACAATATTACAATAAAATAACAACATTACATATTCTCAAAAAATGCTACCTACTTTTTAAGATTCAATTCTAGAACAATGTAGTTCCAGGCTTCCAGGCTCAAATTTTACATGCATAGTGCAGTTTATAGGAAGCAGAAGATAGGCTTAATGGATTAAATTTTCAACAAGGTTTATAAATAAGATGGTTCATTTTTTCCATACCAAAGCCATGCACAGAAACATGCGTAAAAGCTAAGAAAGGAATATGAAAAAAAAGGTTCGTATGACTTTCATATTTTGTTCAAGCTGTATAGTGAACACTCCTCATACTAAAATATCTTTATGTATCTCTACATTTTTCTAAACTACGTCAATGCTTGGAAGAAATAGTAGAGAAAGCCATGGATAGAAAGTGAGCAAGACGCTGGGAGAGTAAAATGGAAGACATTAGAGCCGTAAATTGGTGAAATTGTGTGTGCAATAAAGAGTGAAGGGAGTACACTTAAAGTAATTAATGTCTCCTTTTATTTGTCCATGAAAGTAGGTTCAAGTTGGGTAAAGAGAAGAGGGACATGAATAAAGGTCTTTGCCACATCATTCCCCGGACAATAAAATTCCTTTCATGCACATTTAACCATTGCCAACGTTGTGTGTGATACAAATAGACAGTTAATAGGTTGTTCCTACATCCTCTTCCTCTACTACCAAACAATGGCTCATATAATCCTATACGTAACTATAATCCACATGAGAAAAATCCAGTTTAACTTTTCCCCTTGACTTTATTACAACGTTCCTCTATTGATTTGCTTGACCTAAAACACTGTTTTATTCCATAGGGCACTGTACCCTCTCATCTTAAGTGAAGGAGTCAAAAGAGTCAAATCATAACATTATCTTTACAATCCCATTGCTACATGATGTATACAATAATATGTGTATATGGAATTTCCCTATAAGTTCCAAAACCCCTGGGGTCCCCCCATCCATATGCCGAGGCATAAGGCGGATAGGCGGAACACAAGGATTATTTTCTTGGGATATTGTCTTCTTCATAGCTTTAGGCTCGAAATGTCACATGAGCCAAGAATAATATGTTGGGAGAGAGAAAAACAAGGCTATAATATAGTATCAGCAATTTCTTGGGATTATCTACACCTATCATAATAATTGCATGATTGACCTAAAGAAATTCCTATCCAATACTCTTAGTATACAGATATAGGGTAAGCGTGTAATACTTAGAGACTCACTAAATCCCTTCCTTTTATTATCCTTAAGTTATAAGCCTTAAATTGAAATGGCTTGCTCCGTTCTTAAGTTATCAGAGTGAACGTAATAGCTTTCCATGCTTTTTACAAACTATCATATCCTATCCTTTATAGTGATTATTATTGTGTGTCAGAGTCAGAGAGGACATTTCCCTTGAATTACCTAATATCTTAAGAGGATCACTTTTTTCCGGTGTATTAACTATGTACAATCATTTTATTGGGAAAGCTTGAAATAATTTTGACCTCCCATCACAATATGTACCTCACCAGTCTATAGATTTTTTCAAATTTATAAAACTATGAGGTAACATTTTTTCCTATTTCATAACTTTGCCTATTCTAAATACTTTAGAGCGAGAGGGAATCAAACAATGAAGAAAAGTTTGAGGGTTGGATTAATTTTTCCCATATACGTAGATACTCGTTATTTTTTAGAACTTATAAAATCCTCTGGGCATGGAGCAATTATTGCAGATGGAAAAATGAAGGGGAAGGGGACATTGAAATTGTTTTATGTTTTTCGCATGCTTTTAGCTATTCTTATATGTGCATGTGTAGGTTATGACAATGTTCAAATGGATTTGAATGTAATGTGCTCTTGGAGAGAGCAGATGAGAAAGTGAGTACATTACAACTCAAGTCTACAAAGATGACGACTTCACCATGGCCTTTGTGGAGTCTTCCAATAAAAAGAAGATGAAGGGAGAGGAAGGGATAGGAAGGACTAGATCCGTGTAAGAAGATATAAAGTGTGAGACTGTGAGAACTAAATAAGGGAAATCCTTTACGATGCTTAATAGATTTTTTTCTCTCTCCCTAGACATACACAACATGTACGCAACATGTATATAAATGTACGCTGCGTGTACACTACATATAGTACAAAATCCTTGTAGACATTTTACTCTGGATTTAGTGTGTAGACATATTTTATAAAAATACACTGGAGAGACATTTAAGCTGGAAATATTGTTCGGTTATGTCCTTCTACTTTCCTTTGGATTTCCTTTTGTTCCCATAAAGACTCACTTTCTCCTAACACTTTCACGTGCTCTCTCGCTTTTTCCAAGACAAGGGCTGAAAACAAGCATGGTGGGATCTCTAAGGAATTGGAAATTGGAGCTTATGATGGCCAAGGAAGATTTGCTATTTCATGGATCTTGTATTTTTCACGTTTCTTACTTTCCTTCCTAAATTTTACTTTCTCTACTCAGTTGTCCATTCTCTTTATAGCCACATTATCTCTACGCTTTTCTTTCATGGTTTTGAAGAAGGAATGTAGAAAGCATAAGTTATGATTGTTTAAGTGAAAGTCGGAAATTTTATGACAGTTATTTCCTCCATCAATTTTTTTTTGTAAAATAAAGAGCGAGTGAGATTTGAGATGTCATTATTTTTAATGAAGCTGCTATTCCCAAAAAGAAAAATAACAAAGTAGATTGTTTGACGCTTCAGAGTAGACCGGATATGATTTTGGATTAGAAATATCGAGGGAGTTAATTATATTCTGGATTTTACGGAACCTACACTTTTTTCACTTTAACAGCTTAAAATTTTAATGTTTCGCTCTTTTTCCTTACCTAAGAGGATTACGTTTTTCATTTAATTCCAAGTGTGTTGATTTGTCACTTCAGCATTTTTATCCAGCCTCGGGTAAGACTTATATATTTATTGCCAGATTTGTGGATAAATAAGAAAGCTTGCTGTATTTGAATTTGACTGTAGTAAGTAGAATTTCACGTACTTTTAAATATTTTTTCTATACACGGAAATTTTTTTCTACGTTGAAACCGAGCTTCTTACATACAAATAAGCTATATATTACATCATCATTTATTTATATGGAAAAAATGAAAGTGAAGCTTAAAGTTGATGCTTATTGTGTATTATTTAAGTATTCTTAAGAAATGTTGTATTGCAATACTGTGTCATATTGTAGCTGACAAACATTTAAAGATTAACGTCTTTAAGTGTTTCATGGGTACTTATAGCGTCAATCAAAGTAATCGAGAGTAACAAAAATAATGCAAGTATATGATACGTTTTAGGAAAAAAGACGATTTGAGCTTTGTCATGTGCAACTGACATTGTGTACTGGAAATGGAATTCAATGAAAGTCAGAAAAGGTTGTCGTCAGGCTCTTACAAATCGGCTCATTGATGTATATAATAGAGTAAAGTATAGGAGTGGAAAAGGCTTGGATGGAAAAGATGACAGGATGCAAAAGAAATGATTAAAGTGAGAAAAAGAAGAGCGGTAGGAAAACGTGACATTTACTGGGTCACATATACAAAAATACATTTGTGTACATATCACTCTCTCCCAAATTCCATGTAGCTACTAAAATACGGATCTTTTATATAGGAAATATTCGAAAAAAACTATATTGAAACTAAAAAGAGTATATGAAATCAAAGTCCATTACCAATACGTAAGTCGAGGTCTCTACACATGTGCTGCTGTAAGGCTTTGATGCAAATCATAATTAAACTGACATTCCAACATTAATGTAAAACTTGGCAATAAAATTCACTTATGTCTTTCCTCCTTTTACAAATGTAGTTGGCTGATTACCAATAGGAAGAATGACTGTTCAAAATATTTTAGCATATTAAAATAAGCTCCAAATTGAAGCAGCACCTCTCTAGAGTCTCAATTTAATTTGAACCTCTGTTCTCGGAAAATATGAATGGAAAAAAGCATCAATCACATTTTTCGTCTTGAATAACTCCAATTAAGTTTTTCTTTGACACATTCTTGCTTTTTTTTAATATTCCCATATGTAATCAGTTTACCAAATTAACTTTCACATCTAATCACTTATTCGTACCTGCAAGTCAGGGCTGTCAAAGAAGGCTCTTTTTTGGCAATTTAATATTTCCTCAGGGTGTCACAAAGAGATTTAATAAGAACCAAAGAACCCGTCGAATTTTACTTAATAGTTCAAAGCAATTCCCTGAAGGCCATAGTAATCGTGTGAATGACATAGGTTGATGAACAAATTGGTAATATTATAAAGGACACAATTATGTCAAAATATCAATTTTGACAATATTTTGTAAAATACACGAGAGGTAGCTATACTTCCTCATCTGTATTCGATCAACAACTCTTATTACTAGAATTCCAACTGAAACAATTTAAAGTTTGTCTTTACATTTTCATCCCTTTGAGATTTCCGTTCTCAACAATACAATTCAAAATAATAATAATTGTTATTACTATTACTATAAATTACAATTGGAATTGTAAAAAGAATTCAATTACATATTTGTTCAAAAGCAATAATCAAGTGTAGAGCCCTATCTTTACATTCCGCTTGATATTAAAAAGTGGCTCAGTTGCCATATTGACCTTCATCTGATATTCTTCAATGTTTCAATGCTACTATATTAGAAAAATCAAGGGGCTCGTACATAACTATAAGAGTTGCCATGGATGAAACTAATAGAATTTATATTCCACCTGCAGACATTTTTTGTATACCTTGGAATTGCGGGATTTGTACGTACCTTACGTATACAGGTAAACAGAGTAAAAGCGACACGAGGCTGCAGAATATCAGTACAATATCTCTGTGTCAGACGAGAGTAAATACTAAAATCTGGATGTGGTACACTATCTGTTATGTATGTATATAAATGTGTTTATATGCCTGTGTTTACAGTGTAAATATATTTAGTCATTTGGTGAAAGCTGAAAAGGTATAATTTTGATGAAGTGAAGATGTATATGAGTAAAGTTATAATTCCCTCCCACACAATACCTATTTATTTGAATGTTGTCCTGGCCTGTCTTAAAATCCAGACGGATTACTTCCTACACACAGCTTTTGCATATCATTTTGAACTCAATCAAACTCGGGTCTCGTAAACTTTCTCCGAGTCTCCTTATCCTGAGTCTTGACTTTCTCCAGAGAAGGCTGGAGGCTGTGAGATAATGGATGGCTCCGATGGTGATGCAGTATATTAGACGTAGCAGAATAGGTAAAGAACTATCTTCCTTGACAGAGCCCTTATATATTACTATTATAATGTCAAATCTTGGGGATGGATCGAAATGAGAGTGGGACGGGGAATTGAAATAAATGTCAACTCTTTCATTAAGATTTATAAGTTTCCTCTCCCTATGAATAACTTATATAATAAATACTATGCCACTATATATAATAGCTTGATTAAATCTGGAGCACAACTCTTCTCCTAAATGACTAATGTAAACCAAGGGATAGTTGAAGATAATTAAATGTTGTTCCCCTTTACAGACTGCACTGGTAAATTAAAACCGTTCCCCATCAACTTACCCATAACTTTCAAAATTTCCTCACTTATTGCTCACCTTTTCTCTTCCTTCCTTTTTACGTTTGTGCAAGAATTTTTCTATAAAAATAATTGTAATGCTTTTGATTCAAGTAAGAAACTATTTTTTTGCTATACTTTTGTAAATACGCAAGTGATTATAAGACGAATTTAAAAATAATT
>JAQFXU010005987.1:0-10855 GCA_034693705.1 Spatulosminthurus flaviceps | reverse complement strand
GGATCAGAGCTTGAAGTATACCCATAACTTGGTGAAGGTCCGGGATATCCGTACTGTGGGGCTGGTGTTGGTGCTGGGGCGGGAGGATATCCATATTGTGGGACCGGAGTTGGCGCTGGGGCTGGAGGGTAACCATATTGTGGAGCGGGGGTTGATGATGGAGCAGGAGGATATCCATCTTGTTGGGCAGGTGGGTAGCCATACATTGGTCCCATGGTAGAAACTTCCGGGTAGCCATACATTGGTGAGAGGGATGGGTACCCATGCTTTGCAGAGCCAGAGCTTCCAGCTTGGTAGTAAGTAATTGTTGGTTTGTAGGAACTGTAATGATCTGGTTCAGAACTTGGAGGATACAAAATATTCCTCAAAGGTACCCAACCCACAAGGGCTGCAGCCAAATAAATTGGTATGATTAAAATGGCTACAGCACCCGTAGCAATGGTTCCAGGTAAGCCATAGTGATTAAAAGATGCTGTTAATTCGTCAATAACCCTCGGGGAAATGAATTTACTCAATCGGGACACAAATGACGAAGTGCCATTCTTAATAGACAATTCAGGTTCAGTAGTATCAAGCCTTTCCAAAGATCTTCCTGGTTTTTTCCGTTTCACACCTTCCGTTCCTGAACAGACGAAGAGTAGCACGAAAACTGACAATCCTATCAGCTTGAACACTACGGATGAATCACAAGTTAATTTCATTTTTCCTCAAAAAATTCCAACAATCTTCTGCGTTTGACTCGTCAGCACTCAAAATATTACTTGAAGTCCTTTCAAGAAATTCTTTCTTTTTATACCTCCAAACATATTTGTTGAAGGAAAAAGAGATTTCTCTTAATTTTTCTATGTTTGGTGTAGAAGTCCTCATTTTTGTGTTTAAGAGCCTACACCGACAACGGAAGGGTGGGTAAAGCTGAGACCTCGGAAATTAGAGCGGTTATTGGAGACAACATTGGCAGACATTCCTATTACATTGTTAAAGGTCAATATGCTAAGCCCAGTTAACACATTATTTTTTTGACAAGTACAAGTGCAAAGATCTCACTTGCTATGTATCATGCTCTACTCATTTTAAGTATGTTTGTCCGAGCGGGCCTTCCTTGGTTCATATTTACTAACATTTGCTCACATTAGTGCCTCAGCTGCGGCTTACTTTATCCTCGAGCTTACTTAAAAATTTGATCTGCTCGAAAAGAAAACTTTTGTCATGTAATTGACAATTAGCCATATAGTTAATCAAACAAGGTATCACGATGAATTTTCAAAAAATATACCTTTGGCCTCAATCCTCACATGCATATATCCTTCATTAAATTAGTGTGTTTTCTTTTTTATCATTAATCACTATTGGCGAATTAAGAATGTAATCAATCATTGAATTTTTTAATTAGGTTTAATTAGTCGTGTGTCGTGTTTTAAAGCACGTAGAGAGATAGAGAGGGTGTAAATTAAATTCATTGATCGAAGTGTATGCATTTTCAATCAAATACATGGGGAAATTGTATATTCTGTTATTTCCAGCAGAATACGTAAAACAGAATACATAGTTATTTTTAATTAATGCAGCTTGAGGCTGAGAAATGATACAACGCAACGGTACTCAATTGTTATTGATTAATTATTATTATTACAATTCCACAGATCTGCAAGGAAGAAACATTAAGGGAATTTTTGTTGAAATCAGGGACTGAACTAAACATAAACATTGAAATAAAGAAACAAACACCGATTCTCCCTCCAGTATGATATAGGTAGAGGTAGATGTATATATATTAAGCCTGGGCACTTAAACTACGCTATTCTTCATGGCTACGTCTCATTTTTGTGGCCTGAAGCCTGAAGCTTGGTTAGGCCTGAGAGTTGGCAAGGAATTTTAACTCCCATTTTTCATTACATGTACAAAGATTCAGTTGGGCTTGTGTACATTAGTTGTGGAAATTTCACAAGGCTCACCATTATCCAGCCAATGTGATAAACTTAGCTGTGTATTGACGAAAACAAATATGTGCTGACAATGACCATTTGCAAGGACTTATTTACTTCAGATCTAGACCAGCCATTCTGCACCTTCTATTGTGAAGATATACATGCTGTACGTATAAATGTCCAAAACTTATAAAGTATTCATTTTTCCTGTACTTTGGGTGTTGTGTACAACCATCGTTATCAACATCACCTTCAAGAAAGGAACTGAATGAACAAAAACGTATCTATTACAGAAGAAGTAATTAATAATCGGATTCACGAGTAGATCAAATTCTTTTTCGTTCTACATTATATACAATATAATGGTATATTGGTATATAGGAAATAAACACCTAATGGTACATATTTTGAAGGATTTAAAAAAATATTTGTATAATATTGGCTTCAGTTGTTGTAATCTTAAGGTTGCAAATAGCAATTTTTTAAGAACAAGACGTGTATTTTTCTTCTAATATTCACCTGTTTTACTCAACATTAATTATTTCATTAGCCTAGCCCCAATTTCTGCATCCTCTAATTTTAGTCAAAACTATTCATCCGCCATCCGCTGCTCTGCGATTAGTGATAATTTCCGCCTCATCCAATAATAATAAAAAATCCTTAATTATTATCCAACCTTGATGATAGAATTTATCATCGCCGTTGTGCTGGAGATGAAATCAATGTCTTGAACATAATCACAATCTAAAACCCACACAAACTTCCGATGATAGCCTATAAAAATAAAAATTTAATAAAAGCTAAAAGCCTACTGCGCCAAGTACTGCAAACTGAAGCGAAGAGTATTAGTTTAATCAATGAACCACAGAATTGCAATTTTCTAAAGTAAAGCTAAAATAAAAGCCAATATAACGCATAACGCCACTACTGCACTGCAGTGCAGTGTGGTGCGTAAGTTAAGGAACGAGCCTGTAAGCTGTTGTATTGCTTTAGATTTAGAGTACGATGGATAGGATGTAATATGTAATACTTTTTTTTAGTAGTAATCAACTGAAGCATAAAGGTGGAAACTGGAAGTAGCTTTAAGTACTCATAAGCATGAAGCTTTTATAGGTTACTTAAAAATAAGACCCCGTGTTTATAAACGTTTAAGGTATTTCAATATAAATACTACATCAATTATAATATGCTTTAAGAATAGCTACGCTCCAATAGTACATAGATTACTCTCATACATTGGTCCTTATATTAAGGTGGATAGTTCACGTCAGTAAATATAGAAAGCTAAATCAATATTCGCAATATTCACCTGAAGATCTCGCAGATTAACGTACAGTGGGAGCTGGGACATTATCTAAAAAATGCCGTTCTTGAAAGTAAAAGCCGACAGGACCAAAACATTGTCACGGCTCGCAGAGGAAAAAGTAATTCGAAATGGTTTCCGCCCTGGAGTCTACGACACCGCGAAAAATTCTGAGAAGTACATCGGAGAGTACCGGAATGACAAGAAACATGGGAAAGGTATTCAAACCTACGAGAACGGAACCATTTACGAGGGTGACTGGGCAAATGGACAAAGGAATGGTCATGGGATCCTGAGCAGAATACGCTGTAATAATGAGAGACAACGGATTTACACGGGACTTTGGAAAAATGATAAACCCACCGGTTTTGGACTACTCGTTTACGATAATGGTAAAGTTTACGAAGGCGAATTTAAAAGTGGACTTCGTCATGGAGTTGGTAGCATGTACTACCCTACCGGTGCTATTTACCTCGGCCGATGGAACAATGACAAGAGAGATGGCATTGGAAGATATGTCATTGGAAGTTCCGGAAATTTTTACGAAGGTGAATACAGAGCTAATAGGAGGAATGGACGGGGTCGATTCTATCATTTAGCCACAGGTCAAATTCAAGAAGGCGTTTGGTACGACGACCAAGCTGTAGTATCCGTATTCCGAGATGATGAAAAGAGACGTCCCTTCGCTCAGTTTAGAACACCTTACCCTATTCCTCTCTTAGGACTTAAATATCCAAGAGAAATATACAATGAACGGGCCCTACAAGTCATGGAACTGTCCCAGAAATTCCATGATCAGAACCCAGATTATGTATCTGAATCGTTTAACATTTAAATTTAATAAATACCAATATACATTGCACACTCCATTTTTCTCACCCCTTTCCATACCGTAAAAGTCTCACACTATTCTATACCAAAGGATTCTCATATTTATTTTCTTTACAAAACAAGCAGCGAGCCTTCAACAGCCATATAAGACTGGGATGAAGCAAAAATATTCCATGACTTGAAAACAAATGTCTCATATAAATGCACACAACTGATGTAGCATAATATAATTGTACTGCCTCAATTTCATATTATGTAGTATAATAACTTTCGTTCGCCAGTGACATTTACATGCTCCTTCACATAATCTGTTTACTACAGACATGTAATCCTTCCTGGCCCCGTAGTATGCGTTTTTCATTGTTTGTATAGAGTTACTCCAGCTATAAAGCTAATGATCCATATGAGTTTGGGTACATCAACATATACGTTAGCTAAAGAATGGGTTTAACTAACCATGTGGTGTTATCTTACCTTGGGAGATAAGACTGCAGTGTACTGTAGCAATATTAAGTCAGTACATAAATTAAACAATAGGGTATAGGGAGTTCCACAATCGTCAGTAAAATATACATGATATACATAATACATATATGTAATGGCTGCTGAACTCATGAAAGCACATAATAATATTTTGAAAAACCAACCCTTGTGTGTTTAAAACAAGTACATATTTCGGATGCGTTCGCATATTGGATTGACAAACAGCAGCGCTTGGATAGTGCATCAGTGCATGTATAAGCTTGTCTTGGAGCAAGTTTAAGGGTAGCCTTTTCCTTCCCACCAGCCTTGGCCCTTTGAATTCTCTTGAACTTTCCAAGATTAAATTGCAAGAACTTTGGATGCTTCTGTCGTAGGAACAATGAGAGAATGGAAGATATGAACTTAAGTTATTTTTAAAATTCTCACAATCAGTTTCTTATGTAAATATTACTCTGTCAAGTCAATTGAGCTGAAGGGTTGAAATATGCGTAGCAGCTGGGGTACATTCAAGTTCAAAATAAATATGTACGGTTTATTAAGTGCACTGACCATTGCAATAGTTTTACATGGAAATTATATAGTCATCTGTAAAAATCGGCTTATATGATTCCACTTGATTGGTATTATTACGTTTTGAGATTTTGGTATACTTTGTGAAGACATTTACATTTGTTGAAGCTTTATGCGTCAAAATAAACATGTTGTGGATACCTGCATATTCTCATTTCCACTAAAATACAGCTTTTGAAGAACAAATAAAAGTTAGGGATGCACAGTTCAAATTTTAATTCAGAAAATATGACCTATAATATGGATATGGTAAAATAATTGGACTCTAATTAATAACAATATTCATTTAATAATCTCACAATAAAAATGTGTAGGAATATCATTTTTCTCACATAATTTCTCCCATAATTGACCTGCAGATGCTGTAAAAACTTTGTTCGTATAAGGATCTAAACTATATGGCTACAGCTATGTAAATACATTTAAGTATGTATTTACAATAAAGCTTCAAGTTTCACAAATTATTTTTCTCATCAGGCTTCAATCATTATTGCGGGACTTGAGTTCTGAAAATTTTGTAATGCTGTAAAAAGCAAGGTTAGATTTATGTAACAAGAAGGAGTTGGTATAAGTGATGATTAATATTGAATTTTGGTAATATCAAGATAAGGTTCACGCAGATAAATGTCGACTAGAAAAGGGGAAGACCTCGGTCAATGACTTGCTTGAAGATCACTGAAAACAAAAACAAACCACTGGTTTTTACCATCCTTCGCCTTGGCTTTTCCATATGATTCATGTGCGATAAAGGGTATGTTTGCATACCTAATGAAACCAGCACTTCCAGCTGGACCATTGTGTCTATTAACTTAAACGTTTTGGATCTTCCCTATACAATCCTTGGTCTAGGGTAGAGATTTTGCTTGAGAAAATTTCGGTATAAAAGTCCATTCTAGCTGGACGCAATTAATCAGTTCTATTCTATCCTTCTTCTGTGTAGGTAATAGGAGAAGATCACAGTTTCAGAAATCAGTTTTTCAGTTATTTTATTTTCAGTAAGTTACAGATGTAACTTACAGGAACTACGGCTAGAATTTTATTTTCAGGAACTAATAAGTACGTACATCTCTACTGAAGCAAGCCGTAGAACCAATCCGGTTTCGAAACAACAACTTCCCAAAATGAAGGTAGTAATATTTACAATAAATTATCAACCTTTTTATTCTCTGTAGATGCTCATCTTGGTTTGGTATTTGCTGGACTGTTGAAATAAACTCATTGCTTCATGGAATATTTTTTTAATTTTTCTTTCCAGTTCGTAATTCTGATATTACTAACCGCGGGGCTCTGCCAAGGGAGCCCAGTGGAGCCCAGGACGAAGGAAATCGGAATTATCAACGGGACCAAGCCACTTCCTCCAGTACAGCCTGAGGTGAAGAAGGTGGAGAGAGATCTTACGAAGCTCTCTGACAACAAAAATGCCAATCACTCTCTACCGGTTGATGCAACTGCTGCCATCGTGAAGCGTGAGGCGGAAAATCTTAATCTCGCAAGCAATGCTTCAAAACCCATCAGCAGACGAGAAACCGTGTCTTTGAAGAATGACACCAAAAAGATTGCCACGCGGGCTACAGAAGACTTGAAAGCTAATGTGTCTAAGGTCACTGGAAGCAAAGCCAGGAGAGATGTGAGCCCTCTTGCCAACGCCACCAAGCCTGAAGAAAGTACCAACTTGAAGGGGTCGATAATTAAACGTGATACCATGGGAATGCCACAAATGGGAAAGCCACCAAAAGGAATACCACCAATGGGAATGATGCGAAAAGGACCGGTTAGAGTCATGAGAGCAGCTGACATCAAAGTTAATGACACGAAGGTCGCTGAAAGCAAAGCTCGAAGAGATGTAAGCCCTCCTGCCAACTCCACCAAGCCTGAAGAAATTCCCAAGTTGAAGGGATCGGTGACAAAGCGTGATACCATGGGAATACCTCCAATGGGAATGATGCAGGTGAAGAGAGTTATGAGAGCAGCAGTTCAGAAGAATAACGCCTCATCAATTAAACCCAAGTTAGCAGTCAAGCCCAAGAGAAATGCAGAAAAATTAGGTGCACTTCTCAACGCTACCAAGGATGAAAAGAAAGCCAGCCATGCCATCACCAAGAGAGATACCGTGTCAATGCAGAATGGAGAGATGATGCCGGTGCGAGCCATGATGATGAAGAGAGAAACTGTAAAATCAACTGCATCCAAGAATGGAACATCCAAAGTTTCCCCGAGAGCAGCTCCAGCTTCTAAACTTCCTGCAAACGGTACCAAGAGTAAGCAACGAAGGAGTGCTGAAAAGCTGAGCCCTAATCCCACGGCTGCCAAGGATGACAAGAAAGCAAGCCATCCCATTTCGAAGAGAGATACCATGGCAATGGCAAATAGAGGGATGATGTCAAATGGGGGTAAGATGCAAATGAGAACCATGATGATGAAGAGGGAAGTTGAGAAACCATCCACCAATGGCACAGCCAAGGGAAACTCTACAATCATCAAGCGTGCCACAAAAGATACCGAACTTCCCTCCAAGTTGCGAGCTAATGAAACTATTAGCAAACCCAAGCGTGATCTTCCTAAAAGCATCATCCCAGCCCTTCCTGTTAGCAACCATTCTGAGGTAGCCAAACCAAAGAGAGCAGCTCCAGCTATGAAAAAGGAGGAGGAGGAGGACCGTGCAGAAGACTCTGATGAGGAGGATAAGGAGGACGAGAAGTCTGAGAAGTTTGAGTCACTCAAGAATGACGGAAAGAAGGAAGACAAACATTCGAAACCAACTCGGGATGCAGTTAAGGCAGTGGGAATCGCAGATCCTAAGGAACCTATTGAATCTCCGAAACACAAAAGTAAGCGTGCTACTTCCGCTATGAAAAATGCAACCAAGCCCAAAAGAGAAGCTGATGGTTCAAAAACGAAAAATATCCACGGCGATAAAATTCCGAGCCAATTAGATCATGCCCAGTCCACACTGCCCAAGAGCAAGCCAAAGAGAGACTTAGCCACTTCCTTGAAGGAGGAGACTAAACCAAAAGAAACCTTAGGAGAAACTAAACATGAATCCGAACGAGTCACCCGCGAATCTGTTCCTCTAAAAAAGATGAAGGCAGAAACCGATAAAATTGTACCCGCGGGAAAGCCGAAGCGAGACCTAGCCACTGACTTGAAGGGGGGAAGCAAACCAAAAGAAATCCTTGGGGAAAAGAAACAAGGAACCGAGCGAATCACCCGAGACACTGTCCCTGCGAAAACATTGAAGGAAGAATCAGACAAAGTTGTACCCGTTGCCAAGCCGAAGCGTGACCTGACCACCGACTTGAAGGGGGAATCCAAACCGAAAGAGATCTTAGAAAAGAAACAAGGATCCGAGCGAGTCACCCGAGATACTGACCCAGCCAAGAAGGTTAAGGAAGAAGCCGATAAAATTGTACCCGCGGGAAAGCCGAAGCGCGACCTAGCTACTGACTTGAAGGGGGGAAGCAAACCAAAGGAAATCCTTGGAGAAAAGAAACAAGGATCCGAGCGAGTCACCCGAGACACTGTCCCTGCGAAAACGTTGAAGGAAGAATCCGACAAAGATGTGCCCGGAGGCAAGCCAAAGCGAGACCTGACCACCGACTTGAAGGGTGAATCCAAACCGAAAGAAATCTTAGGAGAAAAGAAACAAGGATCCGAGCGAGTCACCCGAGACACTGTCCCTGCTAAAAAGTTGAAGGAAGAATCAGACAAAGTTGTACCCGCGGGAAAGCCGAAGCGAGATTTGAGTCCAGATAAGGCTCAAGTTAAGAGCCTCTCAAAACCTGCAGCCACTCGACAGAAGCGGTCATCCCGAACTAGGGCCTTCAATGCTCCCGCTAGGATTAATCCAGCTGAGGCCAGTTATGAAGTCCCAGCTAGTTATGCTGCTCCAGAACCACTTCGTGAGGAACCTAAAAGTTACGCCGCCCCTGAACCAATCCGAAAAGCACCGAAGAGATACCCTGCTCGTGAACAGCCAAAAATCTTCCGTGCTCCAGAACCTGTACGGGAAGAGCCAAAAAGCTACTCTGAACCAATTCGTGTTGTCCCTCGAAAATCCTACGCTGTCGTGAGGAAACAAATCTACAAAGCTCCAGAACCAGTTCGAGAAGCTCCAATTCCAATGCGAAGTGATTATGAGGCTCCAATTAAACCCAATTATGAAGCTCCCGTAGTAAGAAAACAGACGCGCTACACCGCTCCTGTCAAGTCCGTCTATGAAGTTCCCCAAGCCCCGGTAAAGCCAACGTATGAAGTTGTCCGAACGACTCCAGCTCCTATCCCAGTCCGAGAGTATAGCCGTTACCAGGGAGAAGCTCTCAAGGTGAAGAACTTGAAGCCATTGCCAATGGAAGCCACTGAAGCCATTGAAAAAGCCCCAGCTGCAGCGTAGATTGGGGTGAATGCGGACATGACAATTTAATTTACTTCAATAATAATTAATAATTTTTCGGGAATTTGAGGATGGCAGGAACCTCCAACTCTACCGATCGCTATTAGCTACATATGTTTAAGAATTGCATGGGAGATTTTGTTACTCAATGTGACTTATTTTACCATATGTTTTTCTATGTACCTACATCTTTACAAGCATTACAAAACCAATAAAGAAGTTTGAGAACCAACTAATTTCATTGTATGGCTTCATCAATTTATGTATTTGTAATTTAAGCACACCCAAACATGCAATTTTACTATTTCCACCAAAAGCATGCCAAGCTGAGAATTAATCTGACTAACTTTTCCACAAAATTAACTTGCAATTTCGTATGGTTGATCTTTCATTCTTTCCAACAAACATTTAAGACCAAGCTCAGAATTTGTGTGGATTGTACACAAACTTCTTGATAATCTTTTGTAAATTACATAAGTAGCATCAATACAAATTAAAATGCATAGTCTCATTTTCATGGATATCGAACAAACGTTTCAATTTCAAAGCTCGGATGCTTTTGCATACGCTCCTTATATACAGCCTGAACTCAATGCAGAGCTCTTTATCTTACTTCTTTTTATGGATAAGCTACCGTTGAAAAACATATCGTTGACATCTTGAAATCGTTATTTAATTTAGCACATAATTTTTTACTTATATTTATCTATTTATTAGTTTATTTATATTTTTCAACCACAACTTGAGGGATTGTTTGTATTTCCTTAATATTTCCACATTACTGGTGAATGCTCGTAATGCCAACTACCTTCAGTGCTGTCTCACTGAATCCTAATTGAAGTAGCTGCGGTAGCTGTACGTTGTATGTATCACATAACAAACTATGATTATTATTATTATTATTATTTCTTTATTAACGTGTGATTAATGATTGTAATAATTACAATCATTAATCACATAATCATTAATCATTAATAATTATTATTATAAAGTTGTTTAAAGAAACCGTTATAATAATATTTTCTGGATGACACTATTGACCGAGCATTAAAGAGAGAAGGAAATCTTCAAAATACTTAGCAATTATTCTTCTCACTTCCAACAGTAATTCATCACTTTGAAAGTCCTCAAGACCAGACACTTCTAGGAAAAACTGTATACATATGGCTCATGTATTTGTCTTTTTTCCACATCTCGTGCAAAGGTTGATCTTCCAATCCGCAGATATTGTTATTGTATGTAATTGTTCAGTTCTTTCAGTAGTAAATTGTTCTAGCTTTCTTAAGTGAATGCCCCGCTGTACAGATATTCCGGACCTGCACCAAGTTATGGGTGTACTGCAAGCTCTGATCA
>JAQFXU010005986.1:0-10856 GCA_034693705.1 Spatulosminthurus flaviceps | reverse complement strand
CATGGGTTGTCCCACCCTGGGTCCAAACAGGGGGGGACAATGTCCCACCCAAGAGATACGTTGTTCAGCCCCTGCTTCCTGTATGTTCGGTTACTTGCGGTTTCATGATCAAGTCAAGTTCATTGCCAAGTTTGGACATAAACTTCACCCGGACGCATCTCTTGTTTCTATTCGAGCCTACGTAGCACAAACATGTACGTACAAAAAATGATGGTAAAATCTTCACAAAAAATAATACAGAGGTTTCAATAAAGAAACAAAACAGAGACCTCTATACTATTTTATGTAATGGAAATTACCATTATTTTTGCATATTATATAATTTCATAAAGGAATTATACGGGGGTTTTTGCAAATACCACATGCATATTTCGTGGAAAATTCCACGAAAGTCGGTCAAGATTTAATTTATAAATGGAAAGCTCCTTTTCTCACAGCCGGAAATTTCTATACAGTGTGCCTAACACACAAGACAGAAACAGTTGTGTATATTAAAATAATGTGGTGCTTTCCACAAGCTATTCGCACTACAGAAGCACGTCATCGCACTTCATCAAGAAAACATACGTGGGTTTCTTCTATGTGTATAGTCCTGTTAATTAAAATGATTCTAGAAATCACCCGGAAAATATTTCTAAGCTACAGCTATTTATGTGCTCATTACAAAATGTGCTCAAAAGCCAAACTACCAACATTGATGTACACATTAGGCTATATAAATCCTCAGTAAGCTCAGTCTTATTGTATTGCTCACCTATATGGTCACTTAAATACTAAAATAATATATTCATATATATATAGGTCTCCATAAAGTATTTATCATGTTCGAAAATTTTTATCAAATTAGGTTCGTTTCAAAGAAAGCGTTTTATTTCTTTTTATTTATACGAGGCAATAATGGGCCATCCAGCAGGGACAAATTTTACAAAAACATGCAGTTTGTTACGATGACTCAAAATTTTGGTACAAAACATTTTATAGATGCACTACTTTCATATTTATTAACATCTTAAGGTTCGCTAAAAAGGACGAAATGAATATTGTGCAATTGCAAGCCGTTAGTGCTGCAATACTGTCGTACGATTTATTATCACTATACATAAGAAAATTCGAAACATTAAAAAATTGTTTTATTTGGTTTTAAAGAATTTAAAGTTGGGCGCATGTAGGCGCCTGCGTCCATCAAATAGCCTCTACTATATTGGAGGTGTGAATGCTGTGAGCTTTCGTAAGCTTTACTCTTACTTTACTGTAGGCGTCAAAGGGTTGAATGTATAAGTTAAGGCATATGTGTTGCGTAAATGTCTTCATGAACACTAATTAGGCCTAACGAGTAATTTTTGATGATGTGAGAAAGTGTTTCAAAAAATATGAAAATTTGCAAAATTTTACAGGGTAACCTGTAAAATTGTAAACCTTGTAAAAACCTTGGGTTTTTACCTGTAAAAGATTTAAATTCCCATGTTAAATCCCATTTAAAAAAGTCAAATTCTGAAATTGGGGAAAAAACCAAAAATGCCCGAATTTAAAAAAAAAACCAAATCTGGATTTCCGAGCGGGTGATATGGCAAAAGGGTGTTCTTATGATAGTAGTAATCCATTAAAAATGTAAAACCCATAGCTAAGGGGGTGGCAGTTCTAATGTAATGCTTGTAAGAACGAAAAATTTGTTAGTAAAAAAATCAATTCATTGTGAAAATTCATCTTTGAATTGTAAATATTTACCATGTAAATAATTACGCACCCTAAAGAAAAGCTAAATTAAAATTTTTTAATGAATCTCAATGTTGGAAAAACAGCTTATAAGTAGTTTCTCGATTGTCATCACTGTGAGAATAACGACGAAATTTTCAACCCCTGCTTGGACTAATTGTAGCTGGTTTGCCACTCGGAAACAATTGTGCTACAAAATTTCAGCTGAGCATTTTATGGGGAATCCTGTGAACGGCGCCTACCTATACTTTTTTAAGCTTGCTTTTAGGTTTGGACTGGAATAAGGCGGAGGATTTGAATGAACGGCGCCTTATAAGTAAGACATGTAAAGATGAAAACAATAATTCTGCTCTGTGCGTTTAGTGTATTACTTTAAAAGAACTTTAATTCTTAAAATAGTACCATTTTGCTTAAAGAGTAAAAATTTGATGATTTAATATTTTTCATATTATTATTTAATGACCACCCTCACGTCATTCAGGGTTACTTTTCTTCATATAGGAATGCTTAAAACCTTTTTATCTGGCAGAAAAAAAACTTCGCGAGAGGTTTGTATTACCTTTCCAGTAAATCATTTTGGTGGTGGTTGCAGGACGGTAACTTGCATAGCACGGGAGTTATTGGGGATTTCCGGTTTTTTCGGTTTCTTCGTATAATCCAAAATTGCTCAGACACTAATTGACCGATTTTGACCTACCTTTCACCAATCGATAGCATTTTAAATTCCCCAGCTCAGCTTTTGAGCATTGTTTGAAATTCCGAAATTTTTTTTTTTTCAAAATTTCTGAGTTTTTTAAAAATTGTGATTTGTTTGCGAAAATTTTGTTTTGTTTGTGAAGCTATGAATTTTTATCAGTTTTGTAGTAAGCTTTAGGTGAATCCAGCATTCGATTTGACGCCATTCGTGGAGTTATCATAGAACTTTGACGGTCCCAATCCGCAAGGCACGTCGGGAAACAGTTGGCACGACGCAGCTTTTGCGTCGGCCCAAAAGTGAGTCGGCGAAAGGTTTTAAGTAACGCTGGCTAAATTCCGGCCCGCTGCAGTGACATTTAGGGGCGCTGTGATCATGTTCGTAAGTAATAGCAGGAATTGTCCAAGTCCACGTATTTGCGCAGACAGCCATACGCCGCTGTTGTGCGGTGGCAAACTTGGTAATGGGGAATTTTTTTGGTGTTTATGCAGGGACTATACTAACAAATAGTAGTAATTGGTCATTGAATTTTGTCAATTCACTTAAACTTTCTGGATCTTAAGAATTATTTTTATTTGCATCATTTTTAACGACAATTAGCAAATTGTGTGAAAAACAGGAAATTGCATATACGGTGGTCATTTAACCTGCTACGTTGGTTTAAAAACTTATTTTTTAATTACATGAACGGCGTCTAAATTAGATACGAGAAAAGTAAAATGTCAGACAAGTTCCATTCCTGCATTTCTATGCATCGTGTCACTTTTATTATGACGTCACTTCCCCATTCTTATTAATAATATGTTAACACAAAAGCAAGGATTTTGCTATAAGACTTATTAAAATAATGTCAAAGGACTATTCAAGGACTAATTTTCACATATAAATATTGCATTTTTACTAAATTCCGTTTGCACGTCAAATTTGTTGCTCCTCCTGGCCTGTTGAAATTTCTTTGATTTAGCGGGAAATTAATCGGCCCCCACATTTTAACAGCGTCTTTGACTGTTATTCAGTAGATTTCGGCTAGTTGGATCTCCTAATGTTTTTGACGGTCCAAGTTACATTTACAGAGTTTATAAGACTTTCAGATTTGCTCGAGTAAAAATTTGTTGCAGAAGATTTAATTGGCAACACCAAATTTTTTGGTGAATAAAACAATAAAAAGAATTAGAATTTTGCCGAAAAGTTAAGACTAATAATTCTAGGTCAAATGGCTTTTATATGACAAAGAGTTTGGGAGGGGAATTAAAAAAAGATGAGTTGCGATGAAAAGAATTTCCTGTATAACTTGAACTCGGGGTTTGCCTTTTAACTCTCTTTTCGTAGTATGTAATGCAATAATTATAACTGCGAATGTTAGAAGCCGATTGTAAAATCCTCATTTTAATTATCAGCTTTTCAGAGATGTTTACAATCTTTGGAGTGTAATTACTGGGTTAGTGGTTAGTAAAGAGACAAATTCAAATGTTCGATTTCTCACTTTGACTGAAACGCATAGAGGCCGTTCAAAAAATGTGGAAATTTTTTATTAGAATTACGGATAAAGTTGACGTTGATACTTTGCAATTTTTGCACTACTTCCGAATAAGCAAAATATGTATTTTTGCCTGATTCATATGTAGACTACAATTAGTACATTAATATTTTGGATTTTGGAAGAAATTCAATTTTATTTCCAAGCACAACTTCTTGTTTTTTATTCTTTCATCAGGAATCAAGTAAGCTCACGGCAAAACCTGCGTCGTGGTGGCTAGGGATTTTTGCGAAATCTTATGATCAGCGTCTAAATTGCGCAGTTTTTAAAAATCACAACTAATAAAAACAATAATTATTATTGTTGCACTTACATTGTTTGTGCAGAACATCTCTTGGAAAAATCGACTTTTAAGTTGAAACCTTCATAGATTTCTACTTTCTATGAGTGTATTTGTTGGATACCGCGATTTTTGTGCGGCACCCATGGGGCGCGTTGTTAAATTCAGACTTTAGTTAGCCAGTCAAAATCTGTCTATACGCAAAAAAAGGTATACGCTATGGTGGCAGGGGTTTTTGAAAAATCTTTATATAGTGGTAGAATTTTGAAGAATTTTTGGATTTTCGCCATTTTTCTTTTTTGGCCAAAGTTAGACTATATTTGGACGCAAAATGAAAAAATACACTATTATATGGAATAAAAGTTACTTTTGGATGTAAATTAACGGAATTTCGTCTAATTTTTCCGTAATGCCTTCAGAATTGGCATATAGCCTTAAATCTTAGTAGGGAAAACGCTTGGAGCGCTATAAAAAAAAAAAAACGTGGGTTTATACTCCGATACATACCCTAAGGTCTTACAGAGTTGTCAACCATCTTTAGTCTTTATTCATTAATTTGCGTTACAAAGTTTAAATGATTGACCCTATCTATGAGTTTTTTAAACTTTTGCATACTCACAAACGAGCGGAATTCATGTTTTCGTAAACAACAAAATTTCATTTTCTTTTTGTATGCAACATAAAGTTATTGTCCAAGTAACTAAAATTTGCAAAATTTAAGTAATCTAAAAATTAAAATATTTAGTTGCAAAATATTTCCAAGAAATGTATACCTTTTATCGTATGATAGTCAAAATTATTATGCGAAATTAAAGCTAATGGAAACAATTTTTGGGATCAAAACTCATAGTCTGCCTGAAATTTATTGTCCTACCTTTTGACTGAGAAGTCGCTCGCATTTTTGTCAAACCTTAACGCTGCGGAATGTTTTTACTCAAAAAATGTTATGTCTCATTAATTATTAGTGTGGAATTCTCGACAGGGTCAGAGGAGTTTGGACTCATGTACTCAAAGAGAAGGGGCGTTTGAAACAAATTCTGTAATGGGTCTGAAAATTTAGGAGATCAATCCAATCAACATGAATAATTTTTCAATGCAAGTGAATTAATAGGAATTTATTAGACGGTGGACGTTTTTGAGAAATCCACAGGTCAAAAAAGTAGGTGATGTTGTTTCTTGAGAGAAAAATATGGAGATAAATTTTACTTGATTTAATTTATTTTTATGAAATATTTAATTTCGTACAGTTGGACCGGTGCGATGATAAAATCATCTCAAAGACCATGCATGACATGAGTTTCATACTTTTTCGTAGTGACCAACACATTTCATGAAATTAGAGGTGCATGTTTATGAATAATTAATATTCTGGTATATAAAAAAATCGGCGACGAATTTTGGCAGCTTGAAATAAATCGTTGTTAAACTATTTTTGTAAAAACGTCGGATTTGTGACATAAAAATGGCTGTAAAATATATTTTTTTATCGCTTGCAACATTTTCACTGGTTTTTCATTAATAGAACACAGGTTCTTTCGTACCTTCGTGGGATAACTAACTGTAGAAAGTACTAGATGTGAACAAATGTTTTGTGTTAAATAGTTCGATCGCCGTCTCCATTTTACTGTTGAGACTAATTTCGTTTAAGCATATGCACTTTCAGGGTTAACTTAGGAACTGAATTTTTCAATTTTAAAGTTAAGTACAAAAAATCACCTCCACATATCCTGTTTGCGTATGGTTTAAAAGAGCACAGTGATTCCCGGCCAAATCATTTTACTGCTTAAGTAAGACGCCGTCTTTGGAATTTCAGAATTTCTCCCTGTCATCAATGATGAAGGTAGTCTTTCACCAATTGTAGTTGCGAGATGCGAATACCAATAAGACGTCGGACACGTTGTTGATATGGTAGTGCTGTAAAATCGTACGTTTAGTTTTGTTACTGTATTGTATATTAACAAAACTAAATCACAGTGCCAATTTCGTTTTGTTCCAGTTGATTTTGTTTTGTTATTGTTCGTGAAACTTTTTTTTATAATGTACAATTTCAATATGTATTGTTTTGTTTTCATAATTTCATGTGTGCATTGAAAAAATGGTTTGTAGGCATAAAAGTTATCCTCATTATTACAAAAATTACGTTCCGAGCCGAAACAATTTTTTTTGTGTCCATTAATCTAAAATTGTTAGGTTAGTTACTTTTTACATACAATTTTAGTGACACCCGTGAACTGAGATAAATTCAGAGAATGTGAGCGGCATTTTTTTATAATTAATATTTTAGTATATGGGGAACTATATTTGGTATAGAGGAAACACTCCAAACAAGAACACTAAACGCTAGTATTTTCGTGGAATTAGGTTTGTTGTTGTTTTGTTTTCAGTTTACCAAATTGTTATTGTTTGGTTTTCTCGTCCGCGAATTGTTATAGTTTTGTTCGACGAAAATTAACAAAACAAAACTGAAAAGCAAAAGTAGTTGGGTACAATATTACAGCACTAGATATGGGCATGGGCATATTTCTCAAGGTCCACGGGGAAAGGGCCAGATCGACGATCAAGTTCAAGTAAGACGCGCGTAGGGAGAATGCATTATCTGAAAACAGAATTTTCTATCAAAATCGGAAATTTCGTCTTGATTATCATGTTGATTAAAGTCCATGAAAAAATTTTAACTTAAGTTAATTAAATAAATATTAATAATATAAATAATAAAAATAAATAAAATCAAATAAAAAGATAAGTAAAATTAAGAAAAGCTTAATTTCTTATGTGTAATGCCCATCCCAAATAAATTTTTCTTGTTGTTTACATTTGACGCCAACAAAGAATTTCAAAAAAATTTTTACATCTGGAAACGTATATAGTATTTACACAGTACTGAAAATTATAGTGCACTGGAAAAGAAAGAGATTATGAAAATTATCAGTAATTTTTCAGGCAAATTTTCAAGGAAATATTACGCAGCTTTTTTCATTTTTTGAAAATAAAAGGGAGGCAAAGTAGTTGGTTCGTATGAACTTTGTTCATAAAGAGAAATATTGTATGATTAATAAACGTTAATAAAAGTCGTGTAGCAATAAAATTCCTAACTGTACGGATTGCAAGTCCAAATATTTTTGTCATGGACTTTTTCTATGTATTTGGAAATAATGGCTGTGAATCTCTCAGCTATAACTCATGTAATGTTATTATTATTATTTGAAAAAAAATAAACGTGTTTAAGGCGAACATTAATTACAAAATAAGAATAGGCATTTTGTAAATATTTCCAGTCGGGCTTTTTTCGGAAAAAAAATCCCAGGTTAAATAAAAATAAACAAATACTTTCCTAATTTAAAAAACTCAGACTCCTTTCATATCGTGCTGCTTAGTAAGTGTTAGCCCATCTCCAGAATATATAATATACATAAACAGCATGTCTCTACGTGTATTACAACTAAAGTTGTAGCAGATCAAAGTTCCTTAATTTTTTAAAGATGTTTGCAAGGGATTTTGAGGCCTTATAATGATAATGGTGCAATTTATAGCATCACCAGTTCGAAAGAATTTATGCATTGCAATATTTTTAAGAATCTCCATGTCGCCTGGTTTCAGTTTCAGTATTTATGGAGTATTTCCAAATAAGCAAAATCTATTTTTCTATGAATCATATGCTAAATTTGAAACATAATCTTTTTAATCAAATTTTTAAAAAAATTCTTCCAGCCCTGATAACCTTTCTTTTTCGTTATTTCGAGCACCACTCATATTCAATGACTTTCATCATTGAGAACATGGCGTTAACCTGCGTACTCAGCCAGAAAATTTGAGTTAAATCCTTTGATAGGCGTTGAACTTAAACAATTTAGAAAAAAACTGTGGCAGATACATGCGCAAAAATACGGAAAAATAAGGTAAAGATATTCTTATTTTAAAGCGCTGTTGATTTGACTTGCTATTTTCCAGCATTCATCCCCAAAATTGGAAAAAATGTCAAAAAGTGGCTTTTTTAGGCCTTCTCTTATGTGTTAGGAAATAATATACAGTTTTAAATGTGTATTTCTCATTATTAATTTTTTTGCTTATCATGACACCACCCTTTAGGACTTCTTTAAATGGCTAAATTATAAATTTATTTCATTTTAATTCCATTTCATTTGATTTTATTTACGTTTTATTCCTGATTCAGTGTACAATAAGACTGGTCTCCCATCAGTAAAGCGGTCGCCAAAGTGTATTTTACAATAGATAATTTAGTTAGAGAACACTTAAACTGTATTCATAATCGTCCTCAGCGGACCCATGGACACGCAGTAATTAGGATTCAATGTGAAAGGTGATGATATGCGATAATCCGCCAATAGTACATATAACGCAAGGCATAGGTGGCAGTCAGCATTTCTCGTTTCCTAGGCGTAGCTCCTTCCGTTTCTTAAAGATGTTAGGAACAATTCGAAATGATTTTTATTCTTGAAATTATTTCGATCGAAAGTAAAGAAAAGGTATTTTGTTCTTTATTTTTCTTGATTTCCTATTTTTAGAGCCAGCTTCTGGATTTTCCTGAAAGTTACTTCCAGAATCTCCAGTTTTCTTATCCAGGTATAGAAGTTTTCTCCAAAACTGCAGGGCTGCACTGGATTCAGCGATAAAAACTGCCCCTATGCCTAATCTTTCATGGATCCCCACTTCCAGTTAAATAATATTTTTACTGAAAAAGGCAGAGCAACTTTTGGAAGATGTTGCTTGCTTGTCGGCTTTTTAACTAATACGCTAATTTATTACGCTGAATATCTATATGTTACCCTAAATACACGAAATACAGTGTTGGCACAGCCAGTTTCCATGACTGTTGTGCAATAATTACAAGGAGTGGTTACTGCTCTCTGTGACTCGTTATCATTAGCACATAAGAAAATTCCATCCCAAACTTTCTAAATGTTCCTAAGCATATTGGGAGATTATTTTGTTTATTTTCCGAACGCTGCCGCTGTTTTTTAAAATTAAACGATAAAAGATAACTTGTAAAATTCCTGGAAAAATACGATTTAGGTTGAAATCATTTCCGATGCGATGCGGCTAAATTATTACACATTTTTTTGTTATATATAAAATTTTGAAAAAACACTACGCGCATCGATAACCTACGTTTTGAGCCCATTCTCCACAGTGATTAAAATTTTTTATCTTTAGCACATGCAACAAAACGCCATATTTCCAATGGACCTTTAATGTTGAGCCACGAAAATGACTCCTAACTGTAACATTCATAAAGAAATTTCATTAAAGTTTCACAGGGCTTCAAGCGTGAGGTAGTGTTATGGTGAATGAATTTTTGAAAATCATAATAATAATAATCACGTAAGAGGTTGCCCCGGGTTGTCCCATCTGTCCCGTTTGTCCCATTTTCATTCATAAAGCTAATAAAGCTAATTTTAATATAATCATTTACTTATTTTGCGTTTTTTTGCATTTACTACTTATTATTACTACTTTTTTTATAACTTTTTTTTTTACTTTTATTTATTTCTTTATCAACGCTGCGCATGCCAAACGAGACTCAAAACAAATCCGTGAGATAAAAACATTTGATTTCAACATTTGCATTGGGTTTTGCCCCTTCTGTCAAATTCCGAGGACAAAAAGTGAGAAACAATGATGACAATTTAACCTCCAGTTTTTAAACTCTTTGGATACATTTCTGAAACTTTTACATGAGTTTTAACTAGACACAAACCATTCATAAAAGTTCGACACCAACCAAGGTCCTTCTTCTCCTCAGCATAACATTTACACTCATCGTAGAGATTTAATAAATCCTTCTTCTTATAAGCCTCAGCCTAATTATACCAGCTCAGTTTTAATTCTTTGACATTTAAATGCTACACTATGTTCATAATTTTAGAAATGCTGGCTAGATGTAAGTAACTCAGTTTAATCTTCATTTTCTAGGATTCCAGTTCGCTTTAACTGTGACTGCCAACATGTGTAGCTGAAATTAAGCTGACATATAGCAAAGAACCCAGCGTTCAAAATTGTAAGGGTTCGTTATGATGTATACCTTGATCTGTCAGTTTTGTGGAGGGGTCAAGCTAATTTTTTCAAGGGGACTCCAACGTGAATTCTAATTACAAATATACAGAGAAATGGACGACCAGTACCGAAGATATGAGCGGTTAAGGAAAGCAAGCAACCGTAAAAATCGAGAACCCTCAAAAGTAAAGCAACGTCGAATAAAATATGCGAGGCTCCAGGCGAAAATTCGGAGACGAAACGTTACAGAACATGACAGCTACACGCAACGTGAGTACCGAACAATTGAAAGAATAAGGAAAGCTAACTATAGACTGTACCGCGAACCGCCAACATTGAAGAATCGTCGCCTAAAATATGATAGACTTAGAGCGGAAAGTCGCCGCAAAAACGCTATGAAGTCTAATACCAACATGCAAAGGGAATACACGATAAACGAACCCAGCTAAATACCCCCGAGGGGAAAAATTTCCGTTCCAACATTCGAAAATA
Organism: Spatulosminthurus flaviceps; assembly: GCA_034693705.1. Classification (NCBI taxonomy): domain Eukaryota; kingdom Metazoa; phylum Arthropoda; class Collembola; order Symphypleona; family Sminthuridae; genus Spatulosminthurus; species Spatulosminthurus flaviceps. The sequence goes on along the minus strand of JAQFXU010005986.1, from coordinate 128 downwards.
CAACAATGCTTTTGCTATGGCCTCATTTGGGGCCAAAATTGACCGACTTCGGACCTCTGGGCCTTATTGTTTCAGAATACAAGTACAAGTATATCATCGTACATCTAATCCGCATCCACAACTTAATA
>JAQFXU010005985.1:0-10857 GCA_034693705.1 Spatulosminthurus flaviceps | reverse complement strand
TTGAAAGAAAAGTACTTGTACCAAAATATCAAGTTCAGGTTGAAGGAAATATTTACTTGAGGTTTCATGGTCAAGTCTAGTTCATGGTCAAGTTTAAAAATTACTTGACCCGAACGCAGCTCTAATTGAATTCGATAGCATGTACATACATGGAAGCAATCCCCGCGAACATATGAATGGTACGGACAGCGGTGGAAATCGGAGAAAATTCCATGATTTTGGGTAAATTAGTATCGAGAAGGAAGCGATTCTTGGACTTAAATTTGACTGATCAGGATGAATTTATTAAACGTGATGAGCTTGATGAGCGTGACAGAAAATTGTATTTAAAATAGTTTATTCAATTATATTAGAGACTTCTCGGTTGATTATTTACAAACAAATTAGCCCATAGCCCCGAGAGTACTAAAATTTCGTACAAAATTTCCCATATAATTCTACGTACATAGTAATAATGGTAAATTGTCTCTAATTTTCAGGAGCAGCTAAACCGTAACGCTGATTGTTTATATCTACGTTTGTGTTCTGCGTCTAGCAAAATAAATTGGCCGACGGGGGGATAAATGTTTGGGCAATGTGCGGACTGATGCTACTGACAATGAGCATTTTGATGTGACAAGTTTTTCGGTTATGTCGACTGCAGGTCAAATTGTTGGAGTCTTTCAAGATTTTGAGAAAAAATTTACTTTGTTTGACTCCATTTCAGTTTTTATTTATGAATCGTTTGCCCCTGATCATTTTAAATTATTTGTAGAAAATCCAAAATTTCCGCACTATTTTAAACTTGAATGAAATGGAAGAATTCAGGGTTACTTCGATCGCACTAAAATTGGAGTTACATTTAGTTAAGATCTCTATTATTATCTAGCAATTATTGCCATGCACTAACCGAAATAGTAACTATATTTTTTCCTGGACTGCAATGGCGTCCAATATGTGCTCATAATGATCAAATATTTATTTCCAACCAATTTTACATGAGAGGAAAGGGTTTTTCTCAATTGCAAAAAAATCTCTATATTATTAGAGGAAATAGCATCTAAAAGTAACAAAATTTGATAGGGTCCAAGGTACCTATAATGTAATGTGCACTTATGAAATGTTATCCACAGTGACTTATGAATTGATTTTTCTCCGAAAATATTTTTACACTAGTTTCAATATGATTATGCACCTTAACGTCTAACGCAAGGCAGTAATCCAGTTAATGTAAAATTTTCCCCTTTATTTAACACAGATAGATTACAAGCTTCTTATCTTACTTTACTAGACAGCCAATCTAGCCAAAGTTTCTCAAGAGTAATTCAAATTAGCCAAGGCTAATTTCCCAATCGGCGTTGAAATGAAGCAAAAATTTATTTCACTCTTAAATATTCTGAGCACGTATTCTGTTTTTACAAAATTTTACAATCGATGGTAACGATTCTTTTTGTACAGATTATGTAATGCTGCATGGTTGCGGTGATGAGTTTCTTCCGTGTTCGGAAACAATCTCTGGGTCCATTATCCCTCCGGAAAAAATCCCTCCGACAAATTCCCTCGGGATATAATCCCTTACAACACGAAGGTTAGGTTTCGTGATCAATATTGCCTTTACTAATTATTAGAGCAAAAATAATTATTATCAATTGGGATATTCGTCAAAAGTTGCAAAATTATTCACTATCCAATACAGTGTTAATTATCGGAATGCAACATATCATCATCAACCGCTGAATTTTCAATTACTTGTGAAAGTGAGCTACAATACTACGAGAGTGATTACTTTTGCTATGGATACAACCTTAAACAACACCTTTTGATTCTAATAGTAGAATGCAGTTCCTTGAAATGAATAAATTGTTGTCATGACTCGGTTAGTATTTACTATATGCGCGGGATTATTTCCGCTATTCGAGGAATTGTCTCCGGAGGGATTGTGTCGGAGGGGTTGTATCCGTGGACCGTTTCTTCTTGACGACGATGAGATAAAATATGTCAAACATTAATTACATCTCATTAATAATTACCAACAATCCGTTTGAAGAATGCCTATACGAATAAATTATTTCACTCCTTGATATTTACGTTTTCTCTGTGAAAAAAGATTTAAAAACACTTATAGTTTTTGCAATACCGCTCTGCTTTCATGTTTTTTTGTTATTGTCAAGCAGTTGGTTATAATCACAACATCGTCGGCAACAACTCAGTAGGAGGTCCGGTCTTTTTTCAATTAAGTAAAAATTCATTAGAAGTTCGTTGTAAGTACTGCATTTACTTTGTGTAAGAAATTTTCTACCTACCAGCATTTCTTTTTTTACAAACCTGTTATAAATGTCTACTCACTATTTCTCCAGAACTGAGGGAGACGAAAAAAACGGTCCTATCGGACACTTTGCATCTCATCATCATGAAAACATTCCCAGCCGCATCACGGATGGCTTATTTTCTAGTTAATTATATACTCACTAGAATTTAGGTCATTCGCATACGCGGATGGGAATGTCGTCTTGATTGATAAGGATGAGATAAAATCTGTCGACCATGTATATTGCTTGTGAAGAACACATTATTTAGGCATTGCACCTTTTTGATTAAATTATTTGATTACTAAAAAAAGTGACCATGAACATTAATTGTATGAATGCAAAGAATTATTTCAGGCATTGCCAGCTTTGATACAAAATGATCTGATTGGTAAAAAAAAGTATATGCATTCTTTTTTATCTTCACTCAAACCGTAGGGATGTTTGTTGGTTCGGGTCAGTCGTATCTATAGATAGAGTGCCGTAAATGACTTTGGGAAGGAAAACATTAGTTCCGCTCTTTCCGTTTTCCATTTTCTCAAAATTACCCTCAGATGTGTTGAGATGCTGGGATGTTTGTGCCAATCAAACAAAGAGCCACCTTTTTCGTTACTCAGTGTATACGATGACTATTTAAGATTTGCTATACAGCGACCATTTCATTGGCCAGGAGCCCTCTCTTTCTTATATTGTAAACTCCCACCAACCCAGATTACGTATTTTTTCAAGCATTCATCGCGATTTTTACCAACCAAATCATTTTATCAAATACGGCAATAAGTAAAGCCGGTGTGGGCATACAGTTTCGTAGAAGCCCCAACCAACAACCACTCCAACGTTTACCTTTTTAAAAGTAAAGATTAACGATTAACAAAAAAGTAATATCTGTACTTTTTTTACCAATTTTTCTGATTTTTTGAAGTAAGCCCATTTTATCCATGACATGTCATGCTATAAAAAGTAGCTATATTACTTGATACAATGCCACTGTTTGCAGTGCTTGAGGTGCGGGTAATATCATTAGAGCCGATTGGTACCCTGTTGGTAGATTCCTCATTCCTCCACCCATCCTCACCGGCCAAATCTCTGGAAGTTGTGGTACATCTTCCCCCTCTCATACCCCCCCCCCGCCACTTGCTACATTACTTCGACTTCCTTCATCACTTTGACACGCGATTCCGATCCTTCGGTTAAGCCTCCAATCATCTAACGTCTTCGGTGTGTATTACCTCACGAGCAAAGCAAATCATTAAAATAGTAGACAATTCTAACTCCATTGGTAGACTATTATATTTACGTATTGGTTTACTGAAAAAGACAGTGGAGTATCGAATCGATGCTATTTATGGTTTATGTCGTACGACAAACAATTTATATGGTTATTTTCAACACAAAGATTTAATTATTGAAACTTTGCACTGAAATTACAAAGTTTTACCTGCCACTGATTGTTCAATGTTCTGAAATCTGTTGGTTATATGTTCGGGCATATGAGAAGACCCGAATCCTTCTTGCCTGCCTAAATTCATTTCGGCAATTTTTCTTTAAAAATCTATGCTTTCAGGTTTTCATCAGTAATTTGTGCAAGCACGAGAAGCAATCGCAGACAAAGTTATCCGTGCGTGAACACACATTGTTCTACTTATAACCGACGCCAGCGCATGTGTTTTCAGTGTTGCGTTTTCATGTTGTCATAAACCAGCTTCAGATGCTTATCACACAGGCCTACAAATCGCTGACATTGACATGCTATACGAAACATTGACATCATTCTACAAAACAGTACCGCCAATATTTATCCTCCCTGCTATTCTTGATCCGTAGCTACATTTTCCGGATTTTATCGTGAAATGTGTTTGCTAGTTGGTCTACTGTTTTACAATTTATGTTTTCTTCCATAATACTGCTTACACAACAGCAACCAGGTTGATATTTCAAAATCATAAGTAACACTTTGTCTTTTTACATTGGCTGGTGAGTGTACCGTGTCAGTATAATTTTTCCGAGACGTATATAGTCATGTCTCACACACCTTAGGGTACCCCTCAGGGATGTATTACTCAGCTCCACTGGCCGAAGGGTAGAGTATTGTCCCTGGAATAGACAATTAGCTTTGGGGTAGATGTGGGTTCTAATTGTCTATTTATTAGTATTATGGGTAGACTATTGTTCCTGGAAGACTATTTGCTTTGGGGTAGACATTGGTACTTACAGTCTGTTTGTCTATGCTAGATTATTAGGTGATCATGGACTTGGACACAAAATCATACGCTATGGTACGTTGTCTCAGTTACGATTCAAGGTCATGCATTTCGGGAAGTAAATATTTTGCACATTGATATTGTAGATGCTTCAACAACACTATCAGCTTTAATGGATGTATTACAGACTGAATTTCCTCGGCTTGGAGACGCTAATTTTGAGTTCCATTATAGTTCTTCAGCTACACCTGGTTCAGCGCTTGTGGCCAAACCATCGACAGCCAACATGCTTCTGTCATCCTCCTTTTACAACTGCTCAAATATTATATACGCCCGACCTTTCATTACACTATCATATCCGTAAAAGGGGACGTAAAGTAGACCTTGGTAGTGAGCGACACACCATGTATAAATAACATTAGATATCCTTGACAATGTACTTTTCTTGTCACGTCACCTTCTTAAAGTGCATCGTTCTGATCTAGGGCAAACAATATTGGTCTGCATTATGTATGCATAGTGGAACTGATTGTCTACTTTAGTCTGCACGACCCACGATAATTGTTCGTGCTCAGCCGAAGTTCAGCTCTATCTGTAAACAAAATATCAGCCAATCTAAAATCAGTTAGGTTAGGTTACGTGGTTATCCCCAGAAAGTTATTCTAATATTTTTGGCTGGTTCAATTTACGAATCAATTCCCACTACGTGATTTTATTATTGTTTGGTTTCAAATTGCACAACGTAAATGTAAAGTTTTCATTTCGTTCAGGTGTCAGTCATCGGACAGTGATAGTGTTGATTTAACTGCGATTCAGTTTCCATCCTGACCGAGTTATTCCATTATTTACTTCCATGAACCATTTGTCTACTGTTTTAGATGTAGACAATGCAGAATTTTTTTCCATGAGATAACAATAACTTTCTAGCAAATCCCCTAACTTTCCAACAAATCGAATATCTTACAAACAAAGACTGCAGGGGTTCTTCCTGTGCAAATTTGACTGTAGTGTTGTTCTTTCATTTAAAGGCAGAATACCTACTATTATTAACGTTACATATAATATCTTATATGTAATACGTAATACATTTGTTTCTGTGAACATTAGAATTACATCAGTCATTCCAACAATTACTGCAATTTTACACGATGACAACGTTGCAGGTACACAAGTTTGCACACAAGTTTGCAAGGACAACTGTAAACTTCGTAATTGACGTACAACAATATTTTTAAGCTTTCAGTGATGACGTCGATACTCACGCCCAGAAGGCGCACTGCTAGCACGTTGTTCCAGTGGTTGACTGAAATTCATAGACTAAACTGTATGCATCTGCAGTGCCTGCAAATCATCAAACCATCCAAGTTTAACGTAACGCAGGAAGATTCAATATTCCATGAAAACCTTATCCAGCAGGTCGAAACTTTTATCGAATTTTGCATCATAACATTCCATTGGGCCATGAAAACTATTTTCACATATGTCCTTAGTTTTCACATTACGTTTGCTGTTTACATCATCCGATCGCTCACAGTGTACTTACCCGACGGAGGGAGAAGACCAAGCATTAGAATTACTGCAAAGCATTTACATTAACATTGACAACCGTACTGCTACACAGAGGTCAATCGTGAGAGGTATTGAAACAATCGCCGAACTCAACGAAATCATATTCTCCACCCAGCACTTCGTACAAATCCTTCAAAGTCTGCGTGAAAAATTCGAGATTTCACTATATGAGCAAACTGACCGACCAAAAGTAGACAACGACTACAGACGTACGGAATTTAATTGCCATGGGTTTCTCATTAACGAAAGCTAGCAAAGTCGTAGGAGTGTCTACAAAGACATCCAGGGGATTACGTGATTATCATACAACAATAAGTGCAATACCGCAATACACCTACTCCAACTCTAGCAGTAGTTATTGTCTACCATATATGTATCAGTTATTGTTACCCAAGCAACTCCGTCCTAACAGATTCGACGTTTGTACTCGGAGCTTAGAGAGGACGAAATTGATGTCACCATCTTCTCAATCCTCCAACCCAAACACAGGATACAAACGCATGAAATGATACCTGCGCTCCAGAGAAATCATGTTGCAAGAAATTAAATACGGGCGGGAATGAGACGTGTGGACCCCGAGGATGTTCACTAACGGAAAATGAGGTCCATTCAGTCATTGTGAGACGCCAGTATTATGTGAAGTTCGCTAACTCGTTGTGGCACATTGACACGCTTCTCAAGTTAATTCGCTGGAAATTTGTCGTCAGTGGTATATATTTATTCAGGATTCGTCTTGGGATTCTCTCTGACCTCCATTACAAGTTAACGCCATGCTTGTATCACACACCTGCGGCTATGCTTATGGTTACAAACTACGTGGAGTAGATGAGAAGAGTAGAGTCGTTGTCTACTTGGAGGCTGGAAACGAAAATAGAAGCAAAAGCAATTGTAGTTCTTTGCTGGAAGGTGTTTCTAACTGGGTGTTCCCCTTAGATGCAGGAGCGACAAGGGCAAGGATAATATCAAAGTTGCTGAGTCCGTTAACATCATTGAAATTGTTTTTACTTATACAGTTGATTTTCTATATAGTGGCACCCAAGGGATCCCAGACTATAGAGAGATGCCACTATAGCGCTCCATGCATTCCCCCTACTAAGATTTAAGGTCACGCCCCATCTGAAGGCATCACCGAAAAATTAGACAAAATTCTGTTGATTTACGTCAAAAAGAAACTTTCATTCCGTATAATTTAGTATTTTATCATTTCTCATCTGAAAATAGTCTAATTTTGGCCAAAAAAGGAGGAAAACGTGCCTAAAAACCAAAAAATTCTTAAAAATTCTTCAATTATATGGAGATTTTTCAAAAATCCCTGCCAGTATAGCGTATACCTTAAACATGGGGATTCTCTGGGGAGGATTTGAGTCTGCCACTGTAGAGGGAATGCCATCTTAGGGGAAACCACTATATAGAGAATCTACTGTAGCTACGTGATGGTGATGATTAGGTTCATACTTAAGTAAACCTAAAGTTTTAAAACAAAAACATCGTCGTCCTGATTCTATTGGTTACAGGTTACTGGTAGTTACCGAGCGGCTGGTTGAAACAATGCACTTGTTTAGTTTATTTTTTCATTTGAACCTATTGTTGTTATCAGGATCATGCTAAGAAGCAGATGTCTTGGAAGAGGAAGCTTCATAACCGGCAGATCTGTCCATAATCAAAGGTGACAATAAACCAACCGTCGTGATGTTATTGTTCCGTATAGCATTACATGCATTTTCTGCATAAATGAAGCTTGTTTGGAAGCATCATGCACAGAATATTTACGGTCATGCCAACATTTGGACTATAATTTTTAAATGTTTACATTACTACAACATGGGGAAATATATATATTTTTCAGAATAGAGCGGTACTGGGATGACGGGTTCCCAGGATAACTCCGCACGTTCTACAACGTATTTCTCGCGATGGAGCGCGAAGGAATACTAGACGTTGAGAATCCCCTACACATGTCCATTCTTCACTTTGTCTACCTACCTCGGTTGAATCACGCATTGTCAGATTTTATGCAATCTTGGAACAACCATCCATTTTCTACTGAGCGAAACTGGACACCATAGCAACTAATGCTTGCAAATCTACCTCCCGCCAACATTGACATACCAATTGACCAGGTGTATGTATGTAAAATGTAGTTCCAAAATTGTTTGGTGGGCGTTGCTGGGTAGACTAATTTGATGCGTGTCGCAGGTTCTGATGGTAGATGTTCACGACGTCACCATCAATCAACCTGGAGACTGGAGTACGTTCGAAAACGTGTTGACAAATCCCCAAATGGATGCACACATTTTTCATCCACAGTAATGGAGCAATTGGCTTTGGTTGATGCTCTCTGGGAGTCAGATGTTTACGGTACAGACATGGATGCACTGAACGTAAAATTGCATTATGCAAACGCTGAAAATTAGTTGGGTATATTAATTTTTATACGAGTGCCTGTCTTTTCTGTGCTGCAAATTTGCAGTTTTATTAGTAATCTACAAATTATTACAAAACCATTGAATATAAAAATGTGCTCATGCTGACCTGTGAATTGAACTAATTGTTAACTATGTTCGATATAACCCAAACCGAGTCGAATGGTCTCCCTAATATGTCAACTTGGTGCAACCAATTGTCTACTCTGGTCTTCACAACCCAACAGGCTTGTTTTCATGAAATAATACAGAAAATCATTATTCTCGCGACATGCTTCTACGAAGGATAAGTGTGTACCAAATTGTAGAATCAATTTTTTTAATTATTCACTGTGTGACAAACATGTGAAGGCTGCTCTTATTTCTAACTTAGTTGTTTAGTAAAATATCCTTACTAGGAACTATGTACGGTGTTTTGTCCTTACCCATGATCATCGATTGATCACATGGCACGGCTATGTCAAGATCGAATTGTCTAACAATGTACACCTTTCAAGTGTTGAGCTCGGATTTTGATGAAGTGTATATCATTCGAAAGCCCTTGCCAAGAGCTTTTTAAAGGTACCTACCATATATCTGTGTGGGCCTTCATTTTTGAGGGATAAAATCGCAAAGATGGCGTTTAAATACTTGCAAAATGCGATATTTTACCACCAAATTAGCCCCTTAGTTTTGGCCTTCTGCGAATTTTTAACCGCTGAACCGATTTCAATAAAAGTTGGCAACTCTGAAAGCACACGTCTTACGCTTTTAAAATTGTGTTCGATCTTTTTTGGGCTCATTGATATTTCAATAATACAATAATACATTCAATAATGTGTGTAAAGTAGTCATGTCAAGTAATGTTATTTCGATAAAGTAAAGCAGTATTATATTTTTAGACTTATTGTATATGTTACGTTTTCAATTTCCAGAAGGGAATGTAAAATTATCATTTTTGGAAATGAATATAATGAACATTAAACCGTCATTGACAACAAATGTGTAACGCTTCCTGTACGGGCGGTCAAATTTTCTACCCCATTTTAAAATATGTGGGGATATTTTACACAAACTGTGCCCTGTTTTATTGAAATATCAATGAGCCCAAAAAAGATCGAACATAATTTTAAAAGCGTAAAACGTGTGCTTTCAGAATTGCCAACTATTATTGAAATCGGTTCAGCGGTTCAAAATTGACAGAAAGCAAAAATTAAGGGCTAATTTGGTGGTTAAATACCGCATTTTGCATGTATTTAAATGCCATCTTTGCGATTTTTTCCCTCAAAAACGAAGGCCCATACAGATATATGGTAGGTACCTTTGAAAAGCTCTCGGTAAGAGCTTTCGAATGATATATATTTCATCAAAATCCGAGCTCAACATTTGAAAGGTGTACATTGTAAGTCTTCGTGTCCGACCTAGTCCACGACTTGGCTTGTAGATTCTGAACTGTAAAAGCTCTAATGCTGACAAATGCCGGATTAATGCTTCCCGAACATCTTCAGATGATCCGCTTACCTCTGTAAATACAAAATTGCAATGGTTGATATTTCGAAATAATCGTCGGTAATATATGCTGACTGTGACGTTCACAGTAGTGTTTTGCGGGTTACATCGTGAACTCTTGCGAAGGCCAAAAACAGAAAAATAGCAAAATAGCAACTTGGTAGAAGAAGGTGTTGTGCTTGTCTCGTACCTCTTCTTTACCTGAAAAATGTATCATGCACTAACATACAAGATCCACGCAGCTATGCACACGAACGCTCGCCCCAATTTCAACGGACCACTTTCATTCATATTAAGGTAGCTCGAACTCGGAGTAAGTTTGTCGCTGGCCTGACCTAAACAAACGAATTGGACAATAACTGACTCAGTTGTTGGTTGGCGCACCGCCATGTCACCTTCTTCGCCTTGACTCATTATGCTTTGCAAGATAAAATAAGTAGTACAAACAGTAAATCTGAATTTGCGGCAATGGTGTTCCCCATGACAGATTGATGTGCACTGATGAAGTAAATGAAACGCATCGTCGTGTAACCGCATCGGAAAATGACAAGTACGTAAAACGCAATTGTAGTTTTCACTTGCTGGATGATGCCAATTTTTAGTCTCTCTGCCTTGCTTGACGATGAGATGGAAGATGATGTAGACGCATCAAATCGCGTGAAACCAATTGAATATATTGTAAAATATATTATGTCGATTTAAGTTCTAAAACTCAAGAACCGAGTCGATACCTGAGGTTGTAATATCAATACACTATACGGTGGGCAGCATCAAATTGATGTGAAAATTCTGCATTATATGTACAAAGCTAAACAGATGCCTTCTCTATCGATTTCACACTTTCCCCTGTCAACATGAAAAATCAAAATGTGTCGGGTATTTGTATTTCGG
>JAQFXU010005984.1:0-10857 GCA_034693705.1 Spatulosminthurus flaviceps | reverse complement strand
ATGAGATAGACCTTCGTCTATCTCACCTTTGTAATGTCACTTTAGTCTCACTCTGGCTTCCGAACAGTTACCATTAAGCTCACTCACTCTCTCTCACACAACCCAAGTGTCCTTTATTGCATCCCTCATCATCACCTTTGACATCACTACACATTCACATCTATCATCAAGCTACATCACATCCCACAACCATGTTTTTTAAACTTTGAAAATCTCTTGTATAATTAATTTTTGTTTAAAAATTATAAACATGGCACTATTTTTATACCCAGGAAAAATTTCGATTGATCAGCAGATTTTTTCATCAACGACGCACAGACCAAAGGACTTTTAAAAATCCTTCTTGTTATGATTAAATATTGGCGAAACGCTGAGTAATGCCTTGAAGGGTAAAACTTTCAAAATGAGAAAAACAAATTTCTACTACAAAATATTTTCCCGTTATTTTCACTTTCGTAATTGATTCCTTCCAAATTGTGTGAATTTTTTGTTCCATAAAATCAAAATTCCGTCTCACAAAAGCGAAATTCGAGCAAAAGGGCCGGTTTAAAAAGGAAAGCTTTTTTAAAAGAAAGAATTAGGAAAATCTTTTTGTCATAGTTTTGATGAATTTTTCTCGTAAAATTCCAAGTAACGTGGAAAAACATGTTAACGTACATGTTAATTAATGTAGTCTATGCATTGCCTCGTTTTGCATTAAATTCCAGTCATTTGTAAGGGGAATTGAACAAAAAATTTCAATTCGAGTCAAAAGAGATACAAATCTTTTTTATGCTTATTTTGTCCCACATTTTCCTCACCTAACAAACATTTAAATACATAATTGTATGCACTTTTTGAGTAAATACTATTTTTAGAGGTGGCAATATATTATTTTTATGCTAATATTATGCATCCTTCATCCCGCTTATTACAATAAATTTTCCAAGATTTACTATATAATCTCAAGTTTAAATGTTATTTTGAGAAAAATATTGCCATTTTTCTCAATTCATTGTGGATAAAAACCTGGACGAGGAACAATTTTCAGGATTTTCCAAAATCAAATTTTACGTACGCATAGTTTTTTCTATGAAGCTCACTTTTTGAAAAGTTTTCCAGAACGTCATATTTTTCCATGTGAAAATTGGGTTATCGATATTTCCTATATTTTTGTGGCACAAAATTAGCCGTTACCAAGGCTAATTCCAATATTTTTTGGTTTCCTACGGTTAAGTTTCCTTTGTCCCTGTATTTTACCACCACAAGTTTTTCAAAATGAGGCAGTTATTATTACAGAAAAAATGAAGATAAAATAATTATTAGAGATTGACGGTGACAGTAATCTATCGATTTACGTTTGCTTCGTACATTGCTTTAAATTCCTCTAATTTGGTACGGCGAAACCCATGAAGGCGTAAAAATTTTACCACTCGAGTCAAAAGAGCTCTTTTTCTATATGCTTCTTTTTCCCCACATTTTCCTGACCGTACAAAAATGTTAATACATGGTTACTTTGATTTAGCGCCTCTCCTCCCGCCTACCATAACTTTTCCAAGGTGAACTATACAAAATGCATTTAAAACAAACAAAAAATTTACATTTTTCTGAAGTTGTGGGAAAAAGAGTTGAACGCGGAAGGATTTACATGAATTTCCACTACATTCGACCCCTTTTGTAGAAATTTTCTTGTCGACTGCTAGAAATAATACAGAGATTATTTTACGAGATTTTTCAAACCGTTGTTTTTACACGAAAATGCTATTAAAATTCTATTCCTCTTCAAGGACAAAAAGAAAAAGGGGGAAAATTCTCAAAATCATGCTATTATTTGATTGGTCAATATTTTGAAAATGATTTTTTGCCCTGAATGACATCAAAAATATTGAAGAAAAATTAATAATAATTCTTTGGAAAGAGTCAAACAAATTTCAAATTTTTAATACACTAAAAATATTACCAGGACGAAATTTCCTAGTCAAAACAAGGATGTAAAAGTGGAGGGTCAAAAACCTTCCAAGTTAAAGGCTAATTTCCGCTTGGAAATCCGGAGGTCATATTGTTAAAATATCCAGGACGATTTCGTCACCATGGTAACGCCATCTGTTAAAATGTCATTGCCCTTTTGAAAACTAAAGGTCTTGGGATTTCCAAACATTGGCAACTTACGAGGTTAAAATAACTCCGCAACGTGACTCAACCAAAATTTAACATCTTAGCGTGGTAAAGTCCTTTAAATCCGTTTTTATCAACAACACTATAATAATTATTAGGTGGGAATTTCAATACATTTGATTGTATACTTTTTGTTAAAAAAAGGTTTGAAATTACTTTTATGACAATTTTAATTACTCTCATTCTTTCATTATTTTTGAATTATATTACAATTCCATGATATGTTTCCATTAAAATTCAATGAAAACAGAGTTCAAATTCAAGACTTCGGAGAGAATGAATCAACATTTTTTTTAATAATTTGTGAGCTTCAGGAAAAATTTCAGTAGTCAATTTTTCAAAAATATGGAATTTTTAACACAAAATTTTTAATGTCCTTTGACAATAAATAAGAACAAATATTCATAAAGAAAATTCTTCTTGCAATTAATTGGTTACACTCAAAAGATAATAAAATTTGGGGGAAAATGTGACAAATTGGATTTTACCTTGAAAATTATTTTGACAGGATAATTTTTTCTTGATTTTTTTAAACAAAAGAGCTCATTTTGGATGGGAATTGTTTCTTGGGAAAATTCAAAATGTATGAGGAAAAATCGTTGTACATATTGGATTTTTTGTAGAAATATTGAATTTTGGCCCCGGATTTATAAAAATTTTGACAATAAATAAACAAAATTTATATGGAAAATTCATCTATTGCAGTAAATATTTATTGCTATGGAGGAAATTTCTATATGAATTTTCTTTTGTCATTGTCAAAGAAATTATTTAAATATTTACCTTGAAAAAATATTTTTGTCAGGATTTGTTTTCTGGGTTTTTTTAAAGGAAAAATTAGGAAAACCTTTTTGTGTTTGACTTGATGGATTTTTCTCGGAAAGTAATTCCAAGTATGTAGAGGGGGGGGAAGTGTTTTTGATTTGCTCAAGTATTGAAACTATAAATGACGAGAGTTGAGAATCCATACTGAAATGTATGACAGGATGACGTGGAACATGGAAACGTGTCATTCCAAACCATTTTAATTATATGTACTTTGCCATGCTGGAGTATAATTTGTGAAAATAATTTCCTAATAAATTTCAAGAAGATTTTAACAAAGTAGAATTTTAAAACTTTTTTTCCATCCCTACCACGTGACTATTGAAGGTGAATTTATAAAATTTACTTTATCCCAGCAATTATGTACCACAGATTTGATAATCAATGATAAAAGTGGCCCAAGAAATTTTCAAAGTTGGGCAACTCTCTCTTCACTTTGTAATTTAAATGAAGAAAAAATGATTGAGTATAAATTTCTTACCTTGGAATTCTGGATTCACTCTCATCCGCTTTTTTTAATGGAAATTTAAAAATGTTCGGGACTGAAAAATTCCTCCCACAAAATTTTCAAGTGCTGTCCAAAAATAATGGTTAATTATTATACTGCAAGGACATGAATGATTATAAGCTGAAGGATCACAGTTGAAATTCCACAGGAATACGTATATAGCCAAGCACAGTTGGAGCATGAAAACGTGATCATGCTACGTACGTAAATATTTTATTACTTTCGTACCATCCTCCTCTCTCCTTTATTCCGGCTGATTTCCATTGTCTTACGTCAATTCTTTTCTTATAAGCTTCCAATCATTTCTGCAGAGGTAGTTAACACATCCTTCGCGAATATTCAAAAGGGGTTATAATTTTTATTTTACCTATAGCGTTCCGCAAATTTTAGCTCCTTTTGCACTTTGACCTATGGCATGTGCATTATAAAATATAGATTTTAGCATGAGCAATCCCTTGTCAAGTACAACGGGAGAAAACAATGTGCACGTAAATGATAACTTTTTATGGCAAAAACGTTTTTTAAAAAATATATTAAAAACTGTTTTAGCCCAAAATAGATATTTTTGACAAAAAAAATTTTTCTTTTATAAATAGAAATTGACGTATACCCATTTGAAAAAAAACTACTCATTTGGACGATAAATGAACCCATGAGAGCTATGAGCCTAAATTAGGTTGAAAAACAAATATTGAGCTAAATGAGTAAAGCTATTTATGAGTTTTAGTGCCGATAGGAACATAAAGGACGGACGGAATAATTATTATGGCTACAAGGGTATTTCATTAGGGTGGCTCACGCCGTCCTTAAAATGTGTGTTTGAACCATCTTTAGTTGTAATAATAATCAAACAAATTCATTTAAATTTTTTGTTCTTTTGTTAATTTCTATCCAACAATAGTATAAAATGGCCTCATGAAATATAACTCCGAGTCAAAGGGTTCAAAATTTGAGAAGATCCTACGTCTCGGAAATTTTAGAGCACTAAAATAATTTTTATCTAATGAGTCAAGTTGAATTTTTCTATCGAGTACTCTCAAAGCCAGTAGTAATAATATTATTATTATTATTACTATTGACAAAAAAATATGGAAGAAGAATTGATACTTTCGAAAATGTCAAAAAAATTAAATGTCAAAATTTTTAAAATAAACTCAAATTTGCTTTGTTTATATTTTCAGTTGACTTTTATGCTTTTTTGCTTCCTTCCTCAAACATTAATATATTTATTCGGGATGGAACATTAATATTGGATTTTTCCGAGATGCAAATACATATGAGCCTTCTGAGCAGCTCATAATTTATTCAACATGACTTAAGTTAATAACGAGGAAATTTGAATATATTTTATTTTATACTTTTAGTCAAATACAACAGCTTGCAAATATTTTTATGACAATCCTATACAGATAGTTGCTGTCATCCTTTTATATTATGAGAATTTTATTACATATTATTATAATTTTCCATAAATTTTTTTTCAAAGGTGGGAGGAAAATGCTCTTTGAAAGTCTTATTTTCCCAGGTATAACCTTGAAACGTAAAGGGAAATTTGAAAAGCCAAGGTTGAAAAAATCCCTTGGATTTTTAATAAAATTTTCTTGAATATATTTGGAGCATACTTGTTTTCTCAAAGTGGTTTAATAAATCATTCATGAAATATGACACAAACTCAATTTTTTAACCTCAGCTGTAGGGGCCGTGGACTCCAACGGCTTAACTTTGATGACCTCTAGCGGTCAAGGTGATAGATTTTCGCTCAGAAATGTTCCCAACAATCAAATTTTACATGGAGCGTTTACAACCATTCACATTAAGGGTGAGTTCCTGCTCTAGGAAATCCGGAGATGAGTGTTCTTAAAATATCCAGGACGTTTTTTGTCGCCCGGATAAGGAAATTTCTGATAAAATTACGTTGTAATTTTATAAAAATTATAAAGGATTTGGAATTTCCAAACACTCGCAAATGACAAGTTGATAATTATAAAGCCAAGGTGACTCACTTATAAATTTATATCTTTATGTGTAAAAGTCCCTTAAACTCCTTTTTTGTATCAAAACCACAATAATAATGATACATGTGGAAATTTCAATACATTTAATTGTCTACTTGTTGTAAAAAATACAGTTTAGAAATTATTTTTAGGACAATTTTACTTACTCCTGTCATTCTTTCATTATTTGAATAATAATATAATAATTTATTATTATTATAATTTTCCAAGATATTTTTGAGTAACATATGTTTCTCAAAAAGTTATTTTCCTGGATTTAGTTTGGTAAGGAAATTTTCTCTGAAGATATTTCTCTGAAAATTTAGCTAGGGAAAAATCCCAATAATCTTGATGGGTTTTGTCAACATGAAAAACTTTTTCCCATATATTTTTGAACGACAAAAATTTAGGGTTGGAATTTTGGTGAAAATCTCACCTCATCCTCAACTAAATCTTCTAATAATAATTTTATTAAAGCTTAAAGTGCTGGAATAGTTTTTTAAAAATAATTTGCCAATAAAAAATCAAAAGGTTTTAACAATAGAATTGTAAAAACCTGTTCCATCACTATTTCCGCCGTTTGGCTGGAATGTGAATTTATCAAATTCGTTATTTTTTCCAGCATTCACTAAATATGTATTAAATAAAAAAATATAAAAGTAGCCCAAGAAATTTTCAACGTTCGTTAACTTTCCTCATTTTGTATTTTAAATTAACACACATTTTCTGTCAATATATTTATTACACATACCTTGAAATTCTGGATTCAATTTCATGGGCTTCTAATAAAAATCCAACAATTCTCTGAATCGGAAAGATTCCTCTCACCAAATTTGCAAGTTGTGAAAAATATATTGGTTGATTATAGTGCTGAGGATCTGAATAGTTATGTACGAGCCAAGAAATGATCCCTGTTGAATTTCTACACTGCAATCAAATTTACATACAAGCAGAGTTGGAGTGTGCGAAACGAGGTCATGCCACGTAATGAAATATTTTTATTACTTTCGTACCCTCGTGTGCTATCGTTCGTTCGGAGGAATTTTCATTCTCAATTCTTTTCTTAATAGCTTTCCAATCATTCATACAGGGGTAATATGTAGTTGG
Source organism: Spatulosminthurus flaviceps (assembly GCA_034693705.1). Lineage (NCBI taxonomy): Eukaryota > Metazoa > Arthropoda > Collembola > Symphypleona > Sminthuridae > Spatulosminthurus > Spatulosminthurus flaviceps. The sequence continues at coordinate 4,269 of JAQFXU010005984.1, read as the reverse complement.
CCAATATTCAAAAGGGGCTATAAATTTTATTTTATTTTCTATAACGTTCGGCAAATTTTAGCTCCTTTTGTACTTTAGACGACGATACGTGCATTAAAGTAAAGTTATTATCAGGAGCAATTATCCGGGAAAAAATGTATTGGAAAATGTCAGAGAAGAAATTTGGAAAGTACTTTAGCGAAAGGAATGATAACAAAATACACTGGAGTGGCCATGCCCTTCCTTGCACCATACTAAATTTCACTACACCAAAAGCATTGTTGGAAAAGGAATGGAAATTTAAATGCGTTCAATTCGGGATATGTTTGAAGGGTAGATTTGTTAAAATTATGTATGAATTCCAACATGCAGGATTAATTGTCATGGATAAAAAATGCGTCTTAGAAAACGGACGCGTGGGGTTATTTTTAATATTAAATGCTTTTTACGATTTTCTAGAAGATTAGAAATTTTCCCGGAATTCCGGACCCATTTAAAAAAAATTAAATCCTAATATTTTTACTCTCAGTTCCAAACTTCGCAATATTGAAATTTTCTCAAATTCTCACTTTCAATATACGCTATTTATATACGTAAATAATATATATGTACTTTTTTATAAAAGAAATTTGGACGGATAATAATTTACGAACATAAAAAATTCATTGCCGTTGTTTTTCTGAACTGCCATAATTTCTCTCAGCTGAAATGTTACGCGGAAAATGAAGGGGAAATTCAAATTGTAATGAGACTTTATTGGCGCAAGTTTTTTTTCTATGTTGGAGCGTTCACATGAGAATTTATTCTAATTACTCCGCGCTTGCGTCACATCTACAAGCGATGTTTGAAAATTTTCCTTCCAGTTTTCAAATTATGAATGCATTTAATATAAAAAATAATGTACGTTTTTGAGAAGCTATAAAATTTTCAAGGTTTTTTTGTACATGCGCTTACAACGTTTAGGAAAATAAAGAAATTATTATTTATCGTAAGAAGGTAGGTAGGGAATTTTTGGATATTTTCCTGTTTTCTGTAGAAACACATTTCTTTGTATTTAAATTTTACAAAAATATTGGTAGAGCGTGATTCGACTTCATTCCATAAAATTTCGACCAACCAAATGTAAAAAATGACAATGTTAACTCCAATAATTTGTTGGAAACAATCCACTACGAAAGTTAGAACGAAATAGAGAAAATGAACAAAATCCGTTTCTTTAAAAAAGTGCGTGCCAGAATAACAATAAAAATTCATTACAATTATTATTATTATTAATGATTTCTCACCAAACAATAAATTTCCTGGAGAAATTTACGGTTCAAAACGGGTACAAATATTGAAGATCCTACGTCTCTGACGGTTGAGAGCAAGAAAATTGTTATCTAAATTAGTCAAGTTGAACAAGAAAATTTGCTGTGTATATTTTTAGTTTGAATTTTTTATGGTTAGTTTCCATCCAAGTTTTAATTATTTGGGCTGGATTTTTCCGAGAAAAAAATGTGAGCCTAATGAAGATCTCAAAATCAATCAACATGACAATAATAATTATCACGTGGAAATTTAAATAAATTTAATTGTATACATTTTGTGAAATAGAATTTCAAAATATTTTTATGACAATAATAATAATTATTATTCTAGTTACTGTCATACTTTCATTATTAGGATTTTATTAGTAACAATTTTACATGATAATTTCTTAAAACTGGGAAAAAATGTTGTTCAATGCGTTATTTTCCCAGATTTGGCTTGAAACCAATTTAAAAGCGAACTTAGATAAAATTTGGGTTTTTTATATGCATTGATTTTTGATGAAATTTTTTTACTCATTTTTGCTCAAAATGTTAAGGGTTGAAGTCATTTAATTAAGGTTTTACAGCACAGGGGATTCAACGATGATAAAAAAACTATCTATGAAATGGATCACACGTATTGATAAATAGCTATATTTTCCTCCCTAAAATGTGTAAAAGTTTTTTAGGGTCGTCCCGACGGTGATTTTTCTCGAGATATTGTACCTTGAGGAGGTGTATGAAATTACTTTTGAGGAAAATATTATTAGGGATTTTGCCAAAATAAATTTTTCAACATCAATCGCTATTATAGTAGTCTTTCTTCTATTTAAATACTTGTATATTATAAATTGTATAATACATTTGGAGGGCGATTCTGCTTTTTTTGCTTTACAAAGGCGCAGGGCCACGTTTATGGAAAACATAACTGAACTTCGGGCTTTTTCTGTTTTTTTTTGGGAAAACATGTTGAAGATTAACGGAAAAACTGGTTTGGGTTTTTCTGGGAAATGAAAAACCTCCACTCGCAATAAATTTCTTGTAAAGCTTAAGTTTCAAATTTCAACTCGCATTCTGTCGTTCCATTGCTAAAATATAGGAGTGGCCACTTGGAAAAGGAGAAAATCCCCCTAGCATGGGGTAAGCAAGTGGAAATTTTATCATTGCAATTGGTTAATAATAATAGTAATTCTGAACGAACTTAATTTTCCTTTGTTTTACCATATTATTTTCCACAATCTTTGAGAAAATACAAGAATATTCCCAATTTTGGAAAATTCAGTGCCATTTGCACAATTGCCGAAAGATTTTCTCGAAAAACAGGGCTTACAACCACCGTCTTTCAGAAGAAATGTTTCAATTTAAAAAAAAAAGATTTTCCTCAATTCGGTCAAAAGTTGACAATAATAGTGGGTAAAATGTCAAGAGCTGAATTTTCCTGGAGCAGTACATGAAATCAGTGAACTCAAAAACTTTCAATTAATTCCCCATGTTTTTTCCACTTTTAAACAAAACAATTTTCAGTCGTTTCTATGATTTCTAGAAATACAATCATAACTAGTATTCAAACAGGGCTGAGGGAAGAGAGGAACAACTATAACAAGCCCATTCTCAGAATGGTCCGTAGCACGAATGAAAAGAACCGTTAAATTTAACATGGGTCAGAGTAAATATTAAAAATAATATACATTTGTTAAATACACAGATTTTAAATTAATTACCTTATCAAGTATATTCTATTGTATATTTGGGGAGTCCATGCTTTTTGGGATGAAGATAAATAATAATAATAATAATTTATTCAGGTCGATACATGGCGTAAGCCTTTACAACCTTATTTGGGATGAAGATGCTCAAGCCAACATAAGTTAGACCTATGGGAGAATTTCCTGATTTACAAATTTTTTTTTTTCTCCCAATAAATGAAAATATTTCTGAGGGGAAGTTTATCACTGAAAATTTACGAACCAAGGATTGGAGAAAAAAGGGCCCCATAAAAAGAAAATGTGAATTCAAATATCCACCAGCCAATTTTATTAAATGCGTCAAAAGATATTTTTATTAAAAAAATATTTTTATAAATTTTTGTAAAATGTAAAAGCTACTATTTGTTTGCCCATAATTTTAAGCCTGTCAGTATACTTTTTAAAGGTAAGAAATTTTTTTCCCCGAATAAATATTTCGCTTCACTTTTTAATTATTTCCGAGTTTTCAATAAATTTAATTACAAATCCCTGGTCTTTAAACCCAAGGGTTCCAAAAGTATATGGAATATGTAGAAATGCTGGAAAATGTTAGCCCAAATTTATTTTCCTACTAGGATATTTTCCAATGGAACGGAATCTTGTTTGAAAATCTTGGAAATTATTAGGAAGGAAATTGGCTTTCCAATTAATTTCCGTATAAACAGCTAATCTTTTCGTAGGGAAAATATTCTTTTACAATTTATTGACTTTGGCTCATTTCCCTTGATTTTCAATTCTCTTTCAGAATATTCCAACCATATTTGTCTATGTTGACTACATCCAATATTGTAATAGGCACAATTTTCGATAATTTCGGATCGTTATAACGTGGAGAAAAATTGATGTGGGGTAATTTGCGGCTACCCTATAAAAATCTACGTAATTTTTGCTACAAAAATCAGCTTTTACTTTTACTGTAGTCCTGCTCACATTTTTAACCCAGTGTGACGTAGAACTCGTGTTATTCCATTTACTCCATGTTTAAGAAATCGACATTCAGCCGTCCTGTTCCCAGCATGGTAGGGCTAGGGTGGTGCAAATTTCCAAAAAGATGTAGTTTTACACTTTGATTAAGAAAATCCATATCCGTTAATAATTTGCACCACTTTGACTTTTGGGCGAAATCGAAAATTCCGTTTTTTTCGATTTTAGCCCACTGTGCATTGGTAACTGCAATAGTGCTCGGACTAATTCAGTTTTGAATTGAAATATTTCAATTCAATTCAATTCAATTCAATTTGGTTCACGCTTTT
>JAQFXU010005983.1:0-10858 GCA_034693705.1 Spatulosminthurus flaviceps | reverse complement strand
TTCATTTGTATTATTTTTACTTCTGAATGCTTTCTCATTTTACAAGAAAAAAATATGAAGCAAAATAATATAAATGTAAAATGTTGCAAACTTAGCATTAAAACGCTATTATGTAGATAAATGCATAGCTCACAAACCGAATGGTTGGAAAACACAATAACACACAACATGTGCCAACACAGAAAGCTGACATACTTGTATTAAATCGTAGCTAATATTAAAAAAGCACAAACGTGAAAAAGCTCTTCCTTGGATTTTGTAAGCATTCATGAAATTTACCTGGCTCGTATTTCGTATCGGCAATGTAAGAATTCAAGATTCTGTGATGTTCTTCCTTCGTTACTAACTGAACTTTCTTCGGACCTTTGGGTCCCCGCCGACTGACTCTATTACTTGTTTCCCCCAAAATAACACCGCGATTATTTCCAAATGATTGACAGCCACTTGCACAGCAAGTACAGGAAGCTGCAGTTGATATTTCCACGGGTTTTTTGCATGTGCTCAAACTTTTCGGTTCACCACAATTTACAATATAAAATCTTCCAGGTTTTAAAACGTTCTTGTTAAAACGCGGCTCAGTCGGAGTTCCGTCCCAAATTACCAACGATCCTGTACGCGGCTCGTCGTCCTCTACTTCCGTATCACTTTGAAAATCTTCATAGGTGTTAATTTTTGGAGCCTCTTTGGAAGTTGTGTCTATTTATTAAAGTGTACAAATAATAATAATTATTATAATATAAAAATAACATGTATAAAAGATGAATGAGGGCAACAGAAACGAAGGGTGGTGGGGGAAGGTGAGAGACTTCCTGCTTCCAGACCTAACTATACCTTACATGTGAAAAGTTTTAGATACTTTTTATATACTCGTGGGATTCTAAAAATGTCAAGGAAATAATAGAATTTATCAAGTCTAGAAATAATCTGCTCTAATAGTTATTTACCTTGGAAGTTTCCAGTAGCAACCGATTAAGTCAATAAAATCTATTGTCGAAAATGCTTAGTATCACTGATGATGACGAGACCTGTACAGGAATGTGTTCGTGTGTGCCTATGTCACAATTTATGAGTGTAGGCTTAAATGAGAGTGTAGGTGCCAAGGCGGGTATTTCCCTAAAAGTCACTAGTTAGTGAAAAAGTATTGGGTAAAAGAAATTGCTGAATTTCCTCCTGCGAAAAATCTCCTATATGTATACTTTATAAATTGTAAGGCTATGGGTAAAAACACAGTTGACTTTGACTATGACTAGCTGTACTAATCGAATGTTGAACAACAAAACCGAGAAATCAAGTGATACTAAAGAGGGTAGGGATTTAGTCGGAGTCCAGTATTAAAAAAAACTGGTTGGGGGTATTTTGATCAAGTCAACTTTCCCCCTTTGACGCATTTAGGAAGAAAAGCATCTATAGGATCATTTTGCTCTAATGCATACATGATTACATGATGAAAATGCATATATAGAGAGTTTCCCAAGAAAATTATGGGAATCGACGTAGAATGATAAGGGTGTCGACTTGAGCATCATTCCAGGTGCCTGCCGGTACCAGGACATCAATTTGTTTCGTAGCAGGTACGGCCGGTGCACTTTTCCATTGAGAGCAGGGATCGATAGCATTGCAATGAGTCCATTGTCTACCTTCGGAGAGACCCATGCATTATCTGTACTTTACTCCTTTGTCCATCTGACTTCTACTGCGCCGCAAGTCACTGCAAACTAAGAAGGGTTCGTGTGACTCTGCAGTATAAACTACAAGAAATCAACTTTTCATTTCCAATTTTTAAATCTATAAGTCAAAGCCTCCGTGTTACGCCAAGAAGCACTGAACTTCTCTTACCAGGAGGAGGGAGGATAGAGAGATTGACTATCTATCATGCGTGAATCACTTTTAAAGCCGAGTCTGCTTGATGGGCTTTTAAAACGTATACTAAAAAACTACCTAGTCCATATTTATACGAAGCTATAGGTACGTTGAAAACAACGGTAAATGAATTGCAGCAACTGATTTAGAAATTACCTTCCAAAGGGGCTTTGACAGTTGATACGGCAATCGAGCATTGACCATTGGCTTCTTCCGAGGAATTCAGTTCTTTACATTCTGCCTCTAATATCCGGAAAATAAATAAATCATTTAACTTTAACTCCTAAGATACGAGTGACGAGCTAATTCCGCCGTCGACAATCCCGATCACTTTAACTCCGCCAAAACTATTCCACGGAAATAATTCCGACAAAAAAATAAGTTCACTCCGCTGACTATAATCCCACCAACCACAACTCCGACCATTGTTTGATTGCGATTTCTGCAATTCGAATGTTACTCAACGAATCCCCCGGAGTCAAAACTTGGCTGATGCTTCCAGGCATTGAAATAGTTAATTTTGATCCCCTTTAATCTACGAGGGAAAACGTTATCATTACTTCCAGTTAGGCTCCAATCGCAAGGAACTGATTTCATTACTTTAGGTTAGGTTAGGTTCCCAATCCCCAAAAGCTAATTGTATTGCTTTAGCTTAGGTTATGCCCCCTTCCCAGAAACTAATTTTATTAACTTTAGGTTAGGAGTGAATTTCTATCAAATATTGTTTTAATTACACAATAGGTGAGGCTAGCAATATGTAATGGAAGGATATCATCGTCTTTATCATAAATTATTTGATTGCTAATTTACTCAACTTGGAAAGTTAGAGCAACATTATTTATACATCGTTTTTTTCAACTTTCCGTTAATGGAAGTCAATGTGGTATGGGTGTGAATTATCACAATGCATTATAGCATCCTAAAACTATTGACACAAATAATTTAAACTTATATAATAAGTCAAAATGAAATGAAACTAGTCTTCCCGTCACCCTATTCTTCAATGCAATCGTGTGTGCAGCATGTGAGTCCGTTGTCAAAGCATTCATGATCAACTGAATCTTTGTAAATCTCACAATCAGTATGCTCTATGCTCTGACTGCAAAAATACGTTTATTTTTAAAGTTTCATAGGCGGTTAGTAATTAATTGTGCAACACATAGATGGTTAATGTGGAAACAATGTATTGTTTCAAATGAAACTTGTTAAGAAGAGTAACCTCGCCTCGGCGGGATTACCGTAGGGTGAGTCGGAAATATCGCTGTCTGACTTATTGTCGGCGGAATAATGGCTGGCGGAATTAACGTCAGCGGGGTTATCTGGGCGGAATTACCTCGTAATTCTAACGTAAAGTTTAAATGTAGAGAATTATCATCAACTTAGTATAAATCTAACCTCTAGTTTTTAATTTCGAGGCACTTCCACAGTTTTTAGCGGGCCGGCCTCTCTTGCGTTTACCGTTACCGGATCTAGTTACATCCTTTTTCGTAATATTTTCCCCAGTCAGGCCGGAGGCAGAAGTTTCGACAGCAGAAAGGTCATTGGAATCGGATAACGCTTCTTGCAGCTCGTCAGCTGTAAATGTATGCGTATCTTGGTCATCCTGGAGGCAGTCATTACTTGGCACAACCGATGAGCATCGATTATTGACCGTGAGATTGGGGGGATCCACCTTAAGATTGGAGTTGCTTCCTGTGTCGCGAGATTCCTCTATCTCAAGTTTTACCTTCACAGGCTCTAAAATAATTAAGTTTGGTTTAATTAATTTTGCCTTTACTGGACGCTGTATTATTAACTTCGTAGGGAAAAATTCCATGTGAATAACAACAAAAATATTGAAAAAAAACGTACTTTCACCATCTGTCAATGCTATATACTCAAGTTGTTTCTTTGGAGGTTCGTCGGGTATTTCATTCTTCCCTGCGTCCCCACAATGCTGATCTGGGAAATAAGGTTGTCATTTTATTTAAATCCGTAAACTAATAATTATAATTTGGTGGAGCAGAAATATAATACTTGTTTCTTCACGTATGACATAAACTACTTTCCTGTACCTAAAATCCTACCACTTGGAACATCTTTGCAAGCAGACTTGACTTCTAAATTTTCTTCTCCTGTAGAATTTCAAGAAAATAATTAAATTAATAGTTAGTGTGAAGTGAAGGGTACTAAATCTTTGTATAAATATCTGCATTAAATTTTCCCAATTTTGCATACACTAACTTTTGACAAATGGAGGTCTTTTGGGAGCGGATGACTTGCCAGTTGATGACCGCTTGGAACTGAAACCAGTTCCAGGAACGTTGACGCAGTGATTTTCTTTTTCTTGGTGGGTTTGTATTTCCTCGGACATCGTGTCCAGATTTTCTCCGACATTGTTGACTCGACGCCCAGATCTGAACCTCATAATCATTATTTTTTAAATGATTTTTATTAAAAGTTAATTTAAGAGGACACACAAGAATCCCAGAAATTGTGAAAATTTTCTACAAATTTTCTCGAATAATTACTGCACCTACTCCCCACCAACGCGAAAAGCACACTAAATTCGTACGTTTCAGCCATTTCTGGTCTGGTCTTTCTCTCTCAGTCACAGCTCACAATGTGTATATAGAATGGGAATGGATCCTATCAGCTGGTGAGCTGTTTCTTCTTTGGATTTTTCTTGGTATAATAATCATTTTGATTTCTCAACTTTTACACTATTTACCTTTTGTAATTATATATTACTCAGCAATCTCGCGCTCGCGGCTCATTTTGAGTGATATACCGCGCTTTTGAAGCTCGCCTTTTGTCAACATCAAGTAAACTACTTCCCACCAATCAGATGGTCTTTTCTTTCTTGACGTAAATAATGGCCTCCATAAAGAACTCCATAAATAAGGCAATTATGACCTCCACCAACAACGGGTACATGTATCGTCAGTGTCAAACTTTATTGCAAAGTTTAAGAGGCGTGATGGTGGTGGGTGGTGGTTGATCAACCCAAATAATTTCATCAATTTCGTCAACCACTCAAATGTCAGTCGCTAACCTCCACGAATATCAGCATAGAGACTTCGAGAGACCTTATTATTCCTACCCTCAAAGGGCTCGCGAAGTCGCGAACCTGATTTCCGCGATAATGTTCGAAATTGCTGGAAAAATGAGTAAAACAATCATTATAGACGAATTTTATTTTTATCGTTTCGAAGACTGAATTTTTGGGTTTGACTGCTACTACTTTTTAACCTTGACTCAACTTGATATGTATTATGTATTGTATAAATATGTAGGTCAAGGAATGAAAATGGTGTCTAATCAATAATTGGATACTTTTTTAAGTTCTAAAGGGTCCTAGTTTTGCCTTGTATACATGGGATTCGCGATTCGCGAACGCGAACCAGATTTCCGCGACTATGTTAATAAGGATAAGGAGTAAAGAATCATTACAAAATGAATACCTTTTAAGTTGTAGTTGTAGCTACAAATAAAGCTGCCAGATTTTTGGTGACAAAAAAGGGTACATATATGTAAAAATTATTACAGTAGCTAGCCTTCACGCATTTTGTACGCCAGTAAAAGTAGGTATGTATGTACTTAATTGGGTACAAACATTTAGACGTACTGTCGAGGCAAGATCAAATTAGAGTCGGCCGTTGGTGAGTTGTCACGTGCAAAGTGTGATTAGCCAATCACAGCGTCCTCACCTGGCCGTTTACGAAACGTGATTCGCTCTTGCAGTGCACACCTGTCAACGCCATAATTACTTATTTCTAAAATTATTTTGCCCCGACAGTACCTTTGTAATTCGCTTCATCAGAATTAATCACATACAATTATAAATATTTTCCAGAGATTTCTTTTCCAGATTTCGATTTAGTAAAGCATCATGTGATGAAATTTAAATCAAAAAATTAACGATGAATATTTTTCTTCAGGGTTTTGGCAAGATTTTGGAAAAAAAGTTTGCCGCAATTTATTGTTTTACGAGTTCGTACGTAAGCAAAATGCCTATACATTTTCCCCTCAGACGATATTTTTTCTCCCGTGCCAATGCTTAAGATATATGCTGCACTGGTATTTTGAAAAATCTATACCCATAGGCAGTGTTTTCAAAATTTTGTTTGATTTGTCTTTGATGCATTTTTTGACTTTTCTTGCCTATACATGTCCTATTTCTAGGCCGATAAAGTGTTGTTGTAAATGTAATGCTTTTTTCGCCGAATTTCGGAGATTCCTGTTTTCATCTAGCTTTATCTTCCATTATGCTGTAATTTTTATAAAGGGATGTTTTAAATACAAGCTAATGACAGGAGAGAATGGTATCCTAACACAGTCGACTAAAGAGCATGAGGAGCACATGTGACTGAAATCATTTTACAAACACTTTATATTACGACCCTCTTCCTTGGATGTCTTACATTATCCAGGCTAAAGTAAAATACATAAATAAATAAAGCATAAATAATAAATAACTCGGGGAAGCAGCATGGTAATGCTAGCTAAATTATTTAACTTCTTGTGGTTTCTTGTGTTGTGTTTATACTTTTGTGTTGTTGGCGAGTAAGCCCAGCATTATCACCAAAGTTGACTAAAAAGAGTATGATAAGTATATTTTTTCAAAAATAAGTATCGAAGAGTATATCCAAAATTTACATAAGTATCAATTTCTAACAATAAGTATGATACTCCGAAAAAGAGTACGTCAGGCAGCTTAAAGCAACACAGCCGTATTGTAGGAATTTCACTCTAGTCCTCTCATTTCTCTTTGTAAAATTGCAACCTTGTGCTTTTTACCATAGCTAGCTTCAAAGACCAACCTTTCCGGAAATGGAATACTGTGCACTTTGCCGGAAGTTACGACACGTGCAGCCCGTTGTTGGAGAACGATGGCTTCAGCTTTCAGCAAAGATATTTTTTCAGAGTTCGCAATTCTCAAAAGCGACTATGGCTTGAATGAATGAATGAATGAACTTTATTCATTCATGTGTTAGGGACAATAGCATTGTCCTGTTTTTTCATTGCTGACCACCTAATTCTAGACAGTATATTATAAAAATTATAAATTGTTGGGTACATTGTATTTAAGACAATGTCATCGGTCATATAAAATTTGTTTGAACTCCTGAAGATACAATGTTTTGGTGCATGATTTTGCCGAATAGAGATACACTTTTTACGGATTGTACGTTGTCATCAATAGAGTTCCAAAATCTAGCGGTGATGTAGGTAAATGGCTTTTTTCCGTATGTGCCAACTTTGACGTGGTCAAGATTCAACGGTTTGCGTAGTGATGGGTCTGTTCTTGCACTGCACTGCGTGATGGTATTTGTAAACATGCACGCCTCGCACGTCACTTTTGTAGAATTCACTATTAATTATATGCTTAAATGCTTATGTAAAAACTTCACTTGTGAGAGCTTCCTTCTCTCATTGGTAGACAGCTAGTTCATTTTTTCTAGGAAATCACAGCTTGCGCTGCTGGTATCTATTTGTTGCTAATTTTTGTTTCTAAATGAATTTAATGCAATTATCTAGTTTATTGATTAGAGAGTCATATCAGTTTCCCCAGGCGGCAATGCCGTAGTTAATTACTGATAGAATGAGGCTGTCCACAAACATTGCATTTTCTTTCGGAGTAAAGTTTTGTTTATATCTACTTATAAGATTCGATCTGGATCCATATAACTTGAGAAGACATTGAATTGAGACATTGTTAATGAGGTTATTCCACAGGAGTTTTTCGTAGTCCGACGTATTCAAAACTGGTGACCTACTCAATTGGCTCCATGTCGATGTATATGCTGAGTTGGTTTGTGGGTTTTGCTTTATGACTTGATCGGAATATCATACATTTTGTTTTCCCAACGTTAATTTTCATCGCATTGGCTTTTACCCAAGCCTGGAGTTGGGATAGCTCCTCGTGGAGAACATCCTGTACTTTTGCGATGGATTTATCCGAGTTGTAGATTATTAGATCCTCCGCATACAGATACAATGGGCTTTGCTGAAGTAATTTGGTAGGTCATTCACATATTTCACATAGACAGAGAAAAGTAAGGGGGAGAGGCAAATGTGCTGCGGGATGCCTACTTTCACCTCATATACATACGAGAGAGTTTCTCCTACTTTCACCTGAATAATTCTTCCATGTAAGTACGACTTAAACCACTTAAGTATGTTACCAGTGACACCAAGACATTGTAGCTCAGCAAAGTTAGCTGTGTAACATTTATGTAATAAGGATTGCTCAATCTCACCGCTTATTTTGAGTGGTATCTCGCCTCGCGCTTTTGAAGCTCACAATTTGTCGGCCATTTAGACTTAAAAGTAAGCTACTTCCCACCAATCAGATGATCATTTCTTTCTTGACACAAATACCCGCCGCAATGGTCTCAACCGATTACGGGTAGATGTTTAAGTCCTACTCAGCTATCTACAATTGGTTAGTCCATCAGGTTTCGCATCGCGATGCGGTCTGGTAGTATCAAAGATCGAAGAGTCTACTTGAAAAAACAAACAAAAGTGAAATAATTCTTGTAAGTAATTTGACCAAACTCGAACTATATGTATAATAAGAAACGTCTTAGCTGACTTAAGCTGGGTAAACAATACACCTTCAAGAAATCTAATTGGTTATTCCCACAGCTTATTGTTAGTTATACGAATCTACCGCACTTTTACATGGTTAGCTAAAACATTCAAAGGCGTAGGGACAATAGTAGTTGGGATATTTGACTTTTCTGGCCTATACATGTCCTATTTCTAGGCCGATAAAGTGTTGTTGTAAATGTAATGCTTTTTTCGCCGAATTTCGGAGATCCCTGTTCATCTAGCAGTGTCTTCCATTATGCTGTAATTTTTATAAAGGGATGTTTTAAGCTTGTAAGCTAATGACAGGAGAGAATGATACTACCTAACACAGTCGACTAAAGAGCATGAGGAGCTCATTTGACTTAAACCATTTTAGAAACACTGTATGTATACTGTAAAAAATATATCTAAATGTTGGACGTGGGTCCCCGAAAAAAAGGTTCACTTAGGGAAACCTGTTAAAATTTAACAGGTTCTCCCGTTGAATTGATCCTCAAAATTCAATTTAACTGGAACACCTGTTAATTATAAAGCGGCCCCTTTTAAATTTTTACAGGTTTTCCTTTGTGAACCTTTTCTTCAGGGACCCACCTCCAACACTCAGATTTACTTATTTTTACAGTGTACAACCCTTGTCCTTGGATGTCCTTCATAATTCAGGCTAAAAAACATAACAGTAAAATAAATAAATAAAGCATAAATAATAAATAACTCGGGGAAGCAGCGTGGTAATGCTAGCCAAATTATTTAACTTCTTGTGGTTTCTTGTGTTGTGTTTATACTTGTTGGCGAGTAAGCCCAGTATCACACAGTTGACTAAAAAAAGATAAGTACTTATATTTTTTCAAAAATAAGTATATCCAAAATTTCCATAAGTATCCACTTCGGAAAATAAGTATGATACCGAAAAAGAGTATGTCAGCCAGCTTACAAAGCCTTTCTGTAGGAATTTTACTCTAGTCCTCTCATTTCTCTTTGTAAAATTGCAACCTTGTGCTTTTTACCATAGCTTCAAAGACCAACCTTTCCGGAAATGGAATACTGTGCACGTGCACTGTGCCGGAATTACGAGACGTGCAGCCCGTTGTTGGAGATCGATGCGATGGCTTCAGCTTTCAGTAAAGATATTTTTTCAAGCAATTCTCAATAAAAGCGACTACGGCTTGAATGAATGAATGAATAAACTTTTTCCATTGATGTGTTAGGGACAATAACGTTGTCGTGTTTTTCATTGCTGATCACCTAATTCTAGTTAAATCTAGTTTATTATTAGAGTCACATGAGTTTCCCCAGGCGGCAATACCGTAGTTAATTAATGAGAGAATGAGGCTGTCCACAACCATTGCATTTTCTTTCGGAGTAAAGTTTTGTTTATATCTACATACAGCTTGAGCCTTGAGCAGACATTGAGACATTGTTAATGTGGTCATTCCACAGAAGGTTTTCGTCAAGCAGTAGTCCAAGGTATTCAAAACTGGTGACCTGTTCAATTGGCTCCATGTCGATGTACAGGCTGAGTTGGTTTGTGAGTTTCGCTTTATGACTCGATCGGAATATCATACATTTTGTTTTCCCAACGTTAATTTACATCGCAATGGCTTTTACCCAAGCCTGGAGTTGGGCTAGCTCATCGTGGAGAACCTCCTGTACTATTGCGATGGATTTATTCGAGTAGTAGATTATTAGGTCATCTGCATACAAGATACAATGGGCTTTGCTGAAGTAATTTGGTAGGTCATTCACATAGACAGAGAAAAGTAAGGGGGAGAGGCAAATGCGCTGCGGGGGGCCTACTTTCACCTCGTATACAATCGAGAGTTTCTCCTATACTTTCACCTTAATATTTCTTCCATGTAAATACGACTTAAACCCCTGTAATAAGGATTGCTCAATCTCACCGCTTATTTTGAGCGGTATCCCGCGCTTTTGAAGCTCACAAGTTGTCAGCCACTTTGACTTTAGCAAGCTACTTCCCACCAATCAGATAATCTTTTCTTTCTTGATATAAATACGCGCCGCAATGGCCTCCACCAATAACGGGTAGATGTTTAACTACTCCCCAGTTATCTACAATTGTTCATTACTTACATCAGCTTTCGCTTTCGATGTTTCACATTTCACATCGCGATGCGGTCTGTTAGTATCGAAGATCGAAGTCTACGTGAAATAATTCTTGTGAAAAAACAAACAAACGTGAAATAATTCTTGTAATTTGACCAACCTGGAGCTATATAATAAGAAACGTCGTTGGCGACTGATAGCGAAGTGTGCTAAGTACTCGTTTACGAGTGTCGTCTGAGTCCCGGGTTCGAATCGCGGAGTGGCTTCTAGTTTGTATTAAAGGCAAGGGGTTTTTTCCCACTGGGTTTTTCCCCTGACCGCTCAGACATATGACCGCCAAGCGAGTTTACAATGATGGCCC
>JAQFXU010005982.1:0-10858 GCA_034693705.1 Spatulosminthurus flaviceps | reverse complement strand
AATGTACTTTATATATTTACGGGGCATAAGCAAAGCGAATTATGATCAATGAGTGTATAGTACATTCAGAGGAATTCTCTATTCACAGACGCACGTCCCTATGCTAAGAACATTCATCTATACTCCAATGATTCTATTTGTATGTGAATCAGGATGATGGTTTAAGTTTAATGTGAGAGCGAGGGTGAAAATTATCCTTTTTGCAGACCGTCGTCGTATTGTATGTCTCATATAAAATAGAAGGTTTAAAAACGATATGCACTCAAACGTATTCATAAATATATAACGAACCGGCCCACACTAATCTGGGCTTGATCATAGGAAAGCCTCAACCAATTTTTTTCAAAAAGCAGGTGTGTTCTAATAGAGACAGGTTCAAAACTTTTCTCTCCCTTTAGACAACAGAGTCATTCATGGTCATTGTTAGCATTGTCATATTTAGATTGCTCACACCTTAATAGGCTTCGTGTATGAAATGTGATTAGACTCTAATTTTGATAACCATGCAATTCCTCTCAGAAATGGATCAAACTCTACAACACTTTCCTGAACAATTGCTTTTATTGAGAATTTTTCCAACTCAATGGAATTCAACCAAAAGGGATGCAATTAACTTGAATTTGTCGCTTGAATTTTGAGAAAAAACTCATTTGCCTCTGCCTTTTAGTTTTTTGAGCCAATAATTAGCTCTCAGAAATCTGTCTACTCTTGAATGCTTTGCTCACTCAGTTTTGTGTATAAAGTAATGTCAGGAACATGTCAGTTATGGTGGAGTCTAACAACAATGTTGCATTTATTTAGGTTTCATTATTAACACCATTGATGTGTAAATTCGTGGTAAAATTTCTCTTTAAAATAATTGTTAATGTTACGCAATTCTGTAACAACTTCAAGAGCCAAACGGGGCTCCCGTCACCTCCTGTTTTAAGATTTACGAGTGACGAATATTTATTCCTAACAATGAATTGTAATGCTTTGCTCATTAATTTAAATGTATCGATTCTTTAAAAATCAATTGCACTTCCACTCGCACGTAATTATAGTGTGGAGCGGTATATTGGTCTCTCATATTATACAGAGGAGTTTTGGAGAACGTTATTAATTTCAATGTATCTTTACAATTTAGAGCAGCTCAATAAAAAAAATCATACGATTATAAATGAGCATTGTCAGTTTCATAGAGATTATGGTTGAGCCCTATAATTTTCATTAGCATAAATTATAGGTAGAATCGTACTTGAGATGCGTTGGAAGAGTAGAGAGTGAAAAAACCAGCTTCCGGTAGCCAGTTTTCATATGAGTGTGTATAATAAAGTCGTAATTTGAATTTATGGATTTCATATTAGAAATCTTACTGATGAATTGAAAACTCCAAGGGTTATAGGGTTTAAATAAATTGTTGCAACAACAAGGGGAAGTTAAAAGTTGCAATAGTAAAAAAAAAAATTGCATGCAAAAAAAGGCATGGGTGAATCTAAGGAATGCCACGAATATGAAATTTATACCTTGTATACACAGTGATATTATAATGTTGTTGGACTTGATGCTACTTAGATTGGATCTGGTATTTAAAGTTTCACTGTGTACTTGTGTAGTAGCATCTAAGTACATAGTATAGGAAAGGAAAAATATGTAGAAACAAGTAAAATAATTGTCTGAAAAAATTTCTCCTTTATTTCTCATTCTTTCAAATTTGACACTGTGTGGTGAAATTAAATGTAAAGCATCTTCACAATGCATTCGGATTATATGTTGTCTCTCTTTTCTCTATACTGTACATGTAAACAAACAAGTGTAATTTACTCTCGTGTAGGAATTTATGTGAATTTTAGAGTAAAATAGCTGGGAAAAATCATCCCACATGATTTCTACTTATTTTTTGGCATCCTGCTTTTTTTCTTGCTCAAAAAGAAATAATATCATTTTTATAACGCAATATATATACATATATATATATTTGTATGCATACAAGTATGTTTATATATATGTAACAACGCTTGTGTAAAACATGATTACAAGTATCGTGGTCGCGAACATTACAAAATTGGGGGTATATTTCAAGCCAGAGTCATAGGTCTGTGTCTTTAACCTTTGATATTTTCTGATCCGTAATGATAATCCCGTGGAATGAAAATAATTTGCATATCCTTCGAAATGGTTTATAAGGAAATTACTTGCACAATCCCCCTGGAGTTGGATATGGTCGTGTCTATTGCAATTTTTTACAATCAAGAGAGGTTTGTTAGGAAGGATCGTTCCTCAAAATGGGATAGTCCACGAGGAATTAACCATCACTTGTCATTTGCAAAGCTCAGGTGTTTTTATTGTTAAACCTCATGATGAACCTTTCATCTCCGTATATACGTACCTTGAGTATATATTTAAGCGTGAGTAATAAAATTCGCGTAGTGGTGAAAAGGTCTTTCTGTAAAAAAAATTGCCTGATTAAAAATTCATTTTATTTTTTTTCCGTGTATCATCCTGATAGATATACTTTATTATATATCATTTGGTGAATCAAATCGAGACGAAAAGTGTGCAGTGGATTACTTTTTTTTCCATTTGTATTTCTCCCATTAGCATTATATGTTCGCACGTTCTTCCCAAGCCCACTAATATGATAATAGCTAACCTTCATATAGGCACAGAATCACACACAACAGGATCCATTTGTCTCTATGCATTTTTCTCTCATTCTCTGAATTTTCTATTCCTTATTCTCAGTACATATACACACACTTTATCACTACTATTCCTATAAAAACATTTCTATAAAGTATTTGAAGCTGAAAGTGGTGAGCATTCGCCGGTATGAGGTCGTGGATAATTATATTAACTTTACTTCTCTTATACCTATCTACACTATATAGCTTTGAAATTCTTATGTTTAAGAGTATATGAGTTAAATTACAATATTATTCTACATTAGTAATATATAGTCCAAGGAAATAAACTCACATAATGTGTAGTCCTACTTATATGATTTTATTGCTATACATTCCATATGTAAATGTCCTGTATAGAATAGAATCAAATGGAATTTTCAAATGGAACAAATTCTCTCAAGTATAAAATCCATTTGATTGCCTGACCAGCCTATGATGCGTGTGAATTACAAAAGAACAGGAGCAGTTTATACTAGAGTTTAATGAGAAAAATACAAACATGGTACTCATCGTATTATATCCATAGTTTGACATCTCCACAGGTTTTCAATGTATGTGTATCCCCTGTATGTTAATGTATTAAGTTTGCATGAAGCCCCAGGCTTTGACTTTTTAACTTGCATATCTATAAGCAGGGATTTTGTATATGTTGACTGCTGTGTTTGCCTCCATGTGATTTTGAGTTGTACATTTTCCTCTCTCTCTCTCTCTCCAATGTATAACATAAGGACATGATGATGATTGCGTATATATTTACCATCCCTTTTATTCCACATGTAAACATTCTTCTATACGTACTTTTTACTAGTACATACTTGGTCCATGTATATTACTCATAATAATGCCAGAGGCTTTTGGCTGCTCGTGTGGTTCTTATTACTTCTACTACTCACTACTACTGCTCAAGTACAGAGTACTTGAGTTAGAGCTAGGGCTTTTATATAGAGTTAAGTGTAGGGAAAAAGTTGATGTAAGTTAACGTATACCCTTTTATCCCTCTCTCTCCTGACTCACCTTAGGAGTAGTGAGTTTGATGTTGCCTAGCCCGTAGACCTTAAAGTTGTCTCTTGGAATGGTTGCAGAGTTGTGAGATTATTCGAATGGTTGAGCAAGTTTAGACTCTGGCAGTCTCACACACTTGTTATTTCAACAATTCCACCAGCCAGAGAATTATAGTGTGTGTGTGTGGATTTGTGAATTTTTTTAAAGTTTGAGCAGGAGAGAGAGAGAGAGAAAAGTGGGAATTGGTAATCATAATCATCCCGTAATTTAATCAATGGATATTATCTTTAAAGATTTATCGCAATTTTTTTCCTTGTGGTAATTTTAAGAAAAAAAAATCTACATATGCCCATAAGTTTTTAGCCTGTAGGAGCGTGAAAATACCCTAGTTAAATGGGGAAAAAATGGTTTATTACACATTGTGTATGTGTATAGTGTATGATTTGTTTGAGTAAAGCGTTAATTTTTTTCCGGTTTGTTGATTCTACGGCAGAGCTTGTGTTTGCAGTGCAGTTGTTTTTCTAGTGATTAATTTTCTTTTAATTTTGGGATCATCCAAAAGATCTTGTTTCTTTCGGCAAAGTACTTGTAATCATAGTGTGGCTGATTGCATCTTCTCGTATCAAGTGTATGTACAAGAGGTTGGATCTTGACGGAGGATACATCCGATCCCTTGACTTTTTTTCTGCCTGTGAATGTGTGTGTCTGAAGATTAGCAATGCAGATGAGAGGACCATTTGTTTTCAAAATGAGCATGAGAAATGAGACGATCATCAAGTGTCATGGGTAAATTAAATTAAACAGTAAAGTGACTTGACAACAAACAGAGATACACTCTTTTTCCCTACACACAAACTACTTCTCCATTATTATTATACGGGCAAAAGATACGCAGTGTTTAAGAAGAGTCGGCTAACAAGATACAAATTCTATAGAACGGATATAGGAGCGAGCGGTGTATACATATCCTTGGCGGTGTACAAAATTTAACTTGGAAATAAGGTCGGAAAGGTTTGTGACATACAAGACAGTTATTCACACAGTCACGGTATCAGCTCCATGCAAAATTTTTCTAATGTAATAACTGTCCGCGGCCCGGTGCCTTTTTACCAATTCTAAAATCATACGAAAAAAAGTAGCCATTCAATTTTCTTTTTTTGCACACGTGCGGTTTGTCTTCTTCGTTGAAAAAAAATCTCTCCCAGCTGTCCGTCAGTCTATCATTGTCAATTGAAAAAAATTTATATCATTTTCTATATATGTATTATATATGTGTTTTTTACTATATTATAGGATACCCTGTCAAATCTAAGTTTTGACAACGATAACGACGCCGGAATAGTAGAATTACCCTTGGACGGACCTACCGGACTTAAACTGTCAACAACGGATAATGTATTGGACGGTGCGGGACAAAGTCACGGTCAGTCTGTAAATGTTAAAGTTCATGTAAACGATTTGGAAATGGACGAAGACAGTTTACATCTTAATTTGCCACCGGGCACGGCTTACAAACCACCAACTGGTACGAATATTTCTATTTTTAACGTTTTAACTGTGCTACCGTAATTATTGACAGTAATAAATCTTCACTTAATTCCTATAACCTAATTACCGTAAATAGTATTTAGTAGCCTGCAAATTTGCAAATGGTCCATTGTTTTTCAAATTAACAAAAATCGTAGTGGTGAGGAGCTAAAGGAAAAAAATAACCGTGGGGTAAAATTCAAGTACCGGCACAAAAGACTCTTCCTACTAATGTCTATACAATTAAGCAAATGACAATAAGGAACGCTCCTGCGTGGAGATGTTAAATCTTTTATTTATGCTTCTGATCTCACTGTTTATTTCTTTTGTCATGACTCATTCAGACAAAAAAAAGGTTCGAGAGAAAGAATAAGAGACACGAAACTGATATCTTTGCAATTCTAAAAGTAGCTTTACCTTGTTTTTACTGTTGACGTGTTTGCTATATACGGGAAACGCATATACAGTTAATTACATGCATGTAAATAAATATATAAATTAGGAGATATATATGTATATATATATACATATATATGTATGAGTAAATAATAAGAAGGAAATTAAAGTAGATATGAAAATATGTGAATAGTATTTGAGTGTATGAAAAACAAAAGTTACGAGAGAGATATCTAATTAGTTTTCTCATTCTCTTTGTTTCTGCTTGGCCAATTTTGATATGATTATTTTTAAGAATTCATCTGTAAAACTTCCTTTTGCGTTGAGAAGTATAGTGTACAATATAGTGTAGAAGAATGAGTGAGAAAATACATTTCAGTATGAAATTAGCTGTTGAAGGGCGTAAAAGCTGTACGTTGTACAAGAGATATTATTTTCGTCTAAGTTTTTGAACGTTTGAAGTTTTGTCTTTTGACAGAGTTTTAAATCGATATTTTCTCTAAGAAAAGTTTGTATATTCATAAAGGGAGTGTTTTTCTGTGATATGTGAACTTTTGTGTCTTGGCTATTGTGTCTGTGTTTTGACTATAGAAAAAAAATCACGGATGACTTATAAAGTGGGGTCAAGTAGGGGGCAAGTTTAATGTGCTATTTATTTTCTCTTGATACTTACAGTGGATTTTCCCACCAGTCCCAGCCAACTGAAGATATCAAAAGGCCCGTCATTTATGCCAACGGAAGAACCAGGTAATTCTATTGTGAAAAAAGGATTCTTCAATTTATACTCCCAATATATAGATATACACAATGAATGGATTTACTTTAGACCTTACGGCTATTTGTACTCCTTTTTTTTGCACAGTTACATTTTCTATACGTATGAGTACTTTTTGACAGTGATAAATTGAAAGAGTTGGCTTGATTGTTTTCTCTGTAAAGTTTCTAACTTGGCAGTTGGTCCTTCATTTGGGAGGGCAGTAAGTAGTGTTGGAAGTGGTAGTCTAAATAATAAGTGATTACACCTATAGGTCATTCTTGTTTTGGTAATAATTCTTCATATGCGATATAACGGCCAATATATTTTTTCAACAAGCTTTTGACACCGTTACTATTTTTGCCTTTGAGCCAAAACTAAAAAGTTAAGCTACAATTGGGATTGAAACCTTGAGGGACTTTGAAAAATACTTTTGAGAAAAGTACACATAAGTTATTTTGATGGATGGTTTTTACCATATTGGAAAATATGAGAAAGGGCTATTGCTTCATTGGTATAGTACTGTAGTAAATATTAAAAGAATGGAGACAGAAATTAGAATTGATGTATAGGCAACGCTTCATTCACACATGTGTAGTAGATTTGAATGGATACATATGGATGAACCGTGTAATGTCCGTGGTAATGATAACAATGCTTGATGAAACTCCCCAACGCAATTTCACGTTGACTTTTAATGGTTGAGAGGGAGGCATATAAATATAAATAGGGGAGTCATGAAAAAAGTGATGGTGAATGTAAATATATGAGGCTGAGTGTATAAGTATAATTGCAAATGGGTGTAGATTTCAAAAAAATGACTACGTCATAAAACAAAATGATTGCCAATTAGGCGTGATGGAAATTACCACACATTGCTATAAGGCTGACAATTTATGAAGGCACAAGTTCACAAAGGTTGAGCCTCTCTTTCTCTTCTGTACTCTTTTTTAAACTTGAGATTTTTAGGATTAACTCTTGGTTTCAATGTTCAAGGTATTATGATGGATTTTCTAGCGTTTATCTAGTTGCATGTATGAGTATTTTTGAGGAGAGAGGAAAATAAACAAAATGAAGGGCAAGATTTTTTAAGGGAAATTTACATAGAATACAATGGGTAACAAACATCCTGTCACTTGTTTTACTATGACGCGAAGTATAAATTACAATACTAAGCTTAGTCTCATAATTAACAGTCTGTCGTAAATTAGCAAGTGTTGAGTTTATAGTATATAAAAATAATAGAGTATAAGGCTTAAAAATGTGTTGCAGAGCTATAGAGCTTTATCTGAAAAATCTTTTGGCTATTGTACAAATGAATATATATATTTTTTTCTTACCGGTTTTATGATTGCTGGTAATAAGCTAAGCTACAACGTGTCGTCACACCCGATATGATGTTAAAGGAAGCTATGAAAAGCTAATGTTTGCTTTTCTATAGAGTGGTAAATTCCAATGCAAGTCTATAAAAAATGATAGGTATGTGGTTATGTGGAGAAGTACATTAAATGTGATTATAGAAATAATGCTCTAGTGAACAAGGGTTTATTACATTTTGTTCTCGTTTTGCTTAACTAATGACTTTTTTGGGGTTTCTTTTCGTCGTCCTGCAAGAACATTTATTTGATTTTTTTACGACGAGTTTTTACTATTAAGAGCTTCTCATTACCCAGTTCCTTGTCTTGGTAGTCTCAAGCTTAATAATTTTGTGTGAAGAAGAATTATTTTTAGGTTATACTAATATACACATATGAGATTTTGAGAACAAGTGAAAAATTCCATAGAATTTTTAAAAGACAGAATGAGAGTTTGAAAAGAGAGTTAGTTAGTTTATTGTGAGAGAGTGTGTTCTTTGAACTTTATTTGTCAAGGATTGTGGCTCTTTATAAAAGGTAAGGGTGTTGGGCGAGGGTGGATTTTGGAAGAGTTGCTTTTGTTTAGCACGTATAACTATACAGATATAGCTGTAGCTACTTAGTATACATGATGTAAATTTCTATACCGTCAATTTGATTTAAAGTTCATCCATCTTTTTTATCTTGTTGCTGTCTGAAATCTTCCTTTTTAACGATACAACAGTCATGATGGAAACGACGGTGGATGGGATTTCAGTCTTTTAGTTTGTGCGGCTGTAAGGTTTAATTACACACAAGTCTCCTTTTTCTTGGCTTATACCACACCACAAGAACACGAGTACTCTTTAGGGTGAGGGAGAGAGAGAGAGAATTATAAAGGAGTAAAAGTGTGGTTGGAGGCCGAGAGACATGTCTACAAAAAATAAAAATGTCGTTGCCTCTTTAATCAAAGTTCATTCACTAACTTCACGGGATTTTGAGAACAACAAGAAAAAAAGATGAGGGAAGCCAGACATGTACGGAAGCATTGATTTCAAGCATCACCTTGCTGTGGAGAGCTCTTATGTCTTTGTAATTGCACCTTAAAAGGTACACACATGGATTGCAATTTAAGTGCGTACTCTGGTGGTTCCACATGATGGGATGGTGTAGTGTCAACTCAATTACTAGATATGCTACATAACCATCTCCTCTCAAAAAAATAAGAAGAAAAATACTTTACTTATGACTTTTTCCGCTCTAAAATCTTGTTGTTGTTAGTGGAAGGATGAGATGTTGTTGAGGGGATAAAAATGCATAAGTACAGATACTAAAAGTTTTTTAAATTTTTTCTCACCGAATCCTGCTTTCATCAGGCTTATTTTACCTCAAAAGTTTCGTAGTCACGCACTAACTCCTCCATGTATGTATGGCTTCAAGGTCCATAGACATCCTGTGGTAATAGTATATAGGATAATTCTCTAGCTCATCGAGCAATAATAATAGTAGTGGGGATAGAGAGAGGATTTTCTGTGAAGATGAGATGTCGTTTTTTTCTGGCTTAATGTGGTTTTTTTTATATTTTATCATCTTATAGTATCTTTAATTTCTATGTAATCATCATCGTTGCTTTAAAAATTAAATTGAATTTGTAGTTTCTACCGACAAGGTTCCTTTTGCCATGTTGCGTGCTACATGAAAAATTTCCGAGGTGATAACCCCTTTTTTTTAGCGTGCTCAGTTTAATAAGTTAGAATTAGAGGAAAAATTGAATTTGATCACTAGAAAATAGCTCTCTCACCCTTTCTTTTCCCTTCATCAAGTTATCTTCTGGAAGTTCTTTTTTTATCATCATTCATTTTGTCTTGTTTAGATATGCGTAACTTTTCGTGTTAGTACAAGAGATTCTTTTTATGTTCTGCATTTCCCTTGTTGGAAAAGACTTGAAATGCTACTTTTTGGGATTATGTCAAGTTAGTCAAGTATACTGTTGACTCGAAGCTGGCACGTTGCATGGATGTTAGATTGAATGGAGCTCGTTTCGTTACCTACTTACTACGTTATTTGCTCTATACTCCTTGAAAGTCTCTTAAATGTAACTTGCCTTGTATTGATTTTTTCTTCGCAAAAGTAAAAAACATTTTTTTACTGACTTCTGTGTGTTATAAAAACGGAGAGCATTCTTTGTCGTTTTTAAACAACAGTTGTTTTATAACCGTAGGTTTTTTTTAAAATTCTCATAATGTTGTATGTATTCATACCTACCACTCAAGGTAACTTTAGTTACATATGATGAGCATGTAGGAATTTCAATGCTGAGGCTGAGAACTCAATTAATAAATAAGTTTCATCTGTACTGAACTGAACTGTACTGGCAAAGCTAGAGTTTAATTTGATAGAATTCTCTCGTGCATTTTTTATCCGAACAAGGAACAACATTGAGTAATAATTTATTTGGAAGGATCTGAACCACCACCAGACGTGCTGGTTTTTGTTGACAGTACATCCAGCCAAGCCTCTCAACTCAGAGCAGCAGCAGGAGTGGACTAAATTTAGGATGCATTGGTGCGCTTAAAAAATAAAAGGGGAAATAGAATCTAAGATGAGGAAAACCAGTGAACCTATGAATACTAGAATGGACATGCGAAAAAAAACAATGATATGATCTCATTTCTGGCCACAATTCTATAGTAGACGAAAGACGAAACTATATATCAACTTTGAATATTTTACTTCTTCTCTCAAGTCCCATAAAAACTTGTTAAGCAATGTTTACCAGAGCAGAATGAGTCGGGCCTCTTATTATTTCTGCACATATACTTTCTTGCTGCCATTTCCCATAGCCCTCTGTTGACATGTTCGGGTGGGAATGTTTGCAGACACAGCGGCATAACCATAATAATAAGAATAATTATTATTGTGGTTAGTTATAATTGACAACTACAGCCAAAGTGAGTATAAATATAAATGTTGCAAAGGGAACTTTGGCCGTCTGTAGTTGACTGCCAGTCTCATATTTGTAGATATATAATATTCATGTGAATTTTTATAGTAGGGAATTTTACTACTTATGATATACTTATATTTATTTATTATATGCAGAATATCGTCGGCTAAAGTGCAAAAGGGGCTATATGCAGAAATCCTTAATACGAGATAGTTCCAACTCTGTGCGCTTA
>JAQFXU010005981.1:0-10859 GCA_034693705.1 Spatulosminthurus flaviceps | reverse complement strand
AATTTGCAACTTATTTCTACTCTGTCCCCTATATTTCAGCCATTTTTCAAAATTTCCAAAAACGGTGAAAAGCTGCAATGTAAAACTTATTTCTGAAACATAAGTTCAAAAATGAGTCACAACGCCCCATTGGTTCCGGAGATACAGCCTGAAATACAAAAAATGACGTTTTTGGTCATAATTTCGTAACAGCTTAACCTAGTACAAAAATTCCAACGCCTTTGCTTATGACACCCAGCGCGCGTTAATTTTGCTGAAAGTGACTAATTTTTAAAAATCTGATGTTTTGGGCTTAGATATTTCCCGTGGACTTACTCTTTACACGTTACTTTACGGAGCGTTTAAACGAAATGTTGGCTCACTTTTAGGAATAAGATTGTGTAACCATTGTTTTAACCATAATGGTAGCAGTTTACTCGCTCTACATTGTTTTCTTAGCACTGAGAAAACTACATTTTCCGGAAACCACTGAAAATGGTACTCGACGGTACAAAACACCATCTTGGCATCTGTGCACCAACTTTGTGGTTTCACTGTTATCTCAACTGTTGTTATTAATTATGTACATATTTTACTATGCTACTCAGCCAGGACATCATTCACTTTACAATTCTAGAAAAGAAAGGAGAAGAGTATGAGCAGGAAGGGAAAATCACTAATGCACTTAAAGTGTGCGGTTAATGTACTTAAAAGTTTGATTAAATCTGGCATGTGAGACCCAAATGCTCAAGTTGGGGCGAATCCAAACAACCTAAAGCGCTAATGGTCTCGAGCTCTGAGCTCTATTCTGCTCAGCACTTACGATCTGCATTCTGATGATGACATTTATTGTTGATATTACTATGTTATCAACACTATGCTCCCTACAGTGTGGATGCCTTATAAGTAAGTACAGTTTAGATACAAGTACATGATAAATATTTTTTCAGATGGTGTGGATGGGAAGAATGGAGATGTTATTTTTGCTAGCTATAAAATAAAGAGGAGAGTGCTCACCGTCAGTTCCAATGGGAGAATTCAAGTTTTCTCTGTCTCGGGAAAACATTCGCTTAAAGACAGACGTAATAGATGCAGCTCGACTCAGCTTTCCACTCACACTTTCAGCTAAAGTACTTTGGCTGGCGGAGGATCGCATGCTGGCTGTCCTTTCTCTCCGTGTAAAACTGCTTCTCTTGGAAGGAGTCAACGATACCCGGCGTCCAACATCCTGTAGGTCATAAACAACACTCCATTCAATTGAAAACATTATTGTTGCTCTCAGCATACAAAACTACCTTCCACACATAAAGCTTTAAGATATGGACATACATGAATGCAACGGAATAAAATTCCACGGTTCTTCAATGAACAATTTACACAGTACAACGGTAAGGTTTTTTATCTCGAGGAACATGAGGTTTGTTCGAAACGGTAACTGCTGTTGCTATAAACCCCTTAAATGAGCATACAAAGCCCTCATAATGATGACTGTCTAAGCGATAATAGGAACGCACTAGTTAAAGCCTGAATTTAGTTCTGTTCCAATTCCTAGCACAACTTCATCTACCCTTGGTTAGTCGCCACAAACCTAATTACAAGTCGAAGTTACTTGTGAAGCGTGAGAAATTTATGATTCAATTTTCACAATCTTGGCTGATGAAAATATTTCATTATGAAATAAAACTTTTACTCCAATCGAATGTAACCCAAATGTGTGCTCATCATCATGTTCAACTTCACTTGATATCTCACAAACTTTCTCTTTCAATCCAGCCAGACCAAAGATGGCACCATGACCATAATGCTTTTACTTCAATAATCTAGTCACAATACATCAGCTTTAAATCATATGAATGAGAGACGGTAATTTAAAAAAAATTAAATCCGCAAGATTATTAATAAAATTGTCGTGGAAAGTTTTATTTATGCGCCGTTCTAACAAATTATTATTATCGCAGAGAAAAACCCAGAAGAGATAAAACGAAGGAACTGGTAGCAATTAGTAAAAGCTGACTGTCTCAATTTATGCTAGCTCCTGAGAGGAGTTTAAAGACAGATCAACCAGCAATCAGAAGCTACTTGTGACTAAAAGTATTTGAAATTGTGCTATTTACCGTACTAGAGGGGAATCAAATCTCAAAAAACCTCCAAAAAGGGCAGAAGTCCTAATGAGTTTGAATAGGAACATATTATAGATGCATTTAGCCCGAGAAAGCATGACTATTAGTACCTCCCCACTTTCTTCTCTTCAGATGTTCATACGCGCATTTCTTGATAC
The DNA here is from genome assembly GCA_034693705.1 of Spatulosminthurus flaviceps. Taxonomy (NCBI): domain Eukaryota; kingdom Metazoa; phylum Arthropoda; class Collembola; order Symphypleona; family Sminthuridae; genus Spatulosminthurus; species Spatulosminthurus flaviceps. The sequence continues at coordinate 8,602 of JAQFXU010005981.1, read as the reverse complement.
AACGTGAACAGCTTAACATTAATGACAGACTGATATTGAGTAAGAGATGCCATAACTACACATCCTACCATTTCATTCAATGTTAACGATAATTCCGTAGTGATTTCGTCCATTAAAATGTAACTTAAGTGGTACAGTAAACTCTTGTTATAGCGGAATCTCTTGGGATCTATAAAATCTGTCGGGTATAAGCATGTAACGGACTAATTCTGGTGTAGTGAATAAGCATGTGTTACATACCGATAGCATTTTTCAAGAATTTCAACCACTTTAATTTTGAAAATTCCACATAATCTGCAGTAATCCTATGGGTTAAAATGCACATTAACTTTTGAAATTCTTCTAAATTTACAAGCTAAAAATCGTTGACTGGCCAGAAATCATACCAAATTTCGTTATAAGCACATAATATTGATTTACGGTGCCTCGAAACTTTACCAGTAAATCGAAAATTGTCCGGTCCGGTTTAGCATTAGCCCGGTAAAATAAGATGTCCTGCATATTGAGATTCTACTGTATTCATTTGCAGTATGCTATAATCACGAAATCCTTAAATACGACGGTACCATTTGATGTTACCAAGATTAAAGCAAAGCGAATCTTTTGCTTTTAACAAGCTTTTTAACCAAGGTCGAAATTCATTAGACTTGATTAGTACTCAAAATTTGCATCAAATGACACATCTGTATGTAAAATAGCAAAACTATTCTAGATCATCCAAAACCGTAAAAATCACTTGCAAACATTACACACCATGCAAAGGAGTTATAACAAGCATTCAGTAATTAATCGAAGAAAAGTAAAACGTTTTCCACAACTTACCCCACATTCTGACAATTCGTCAATTCTTACAACAGAAGGCGGAGAAACTATTTCTCCTTCGTCCTGGGTTACTTTGATTCTATCCGTGGATGTAGCCGGAGGATCATGTCGATAATGCTCTGAGGCAACTGTGTAAGGCAATTCTGGAGGAATATTATCATCCCACCACTGATCCTTTATAAGTTCTGGGTGATCATGATGCATTTCATCCACAATTAGGTAAGATACCTTTGAGAACAACACAAATAATAAAAAATAAATCATTTAACCATACACCATATGTTAATGAGAGAAAGAAGAAAACGTCAGTAAAATTCCCCCAAGTAATATGAAATACAACTCCAAACCAGACTAAGTACTGTACGTACTGTTTATAATCTCCATTCTCTGCAATAAATGGGCAAAAAGACAGCAATCACATGTGTCAGCTTGTCTAAATGACAATAATTTAATTCCAAAGAGGAAGAGAAATTCACCCTACAAAAGTTGTATCCAAACTGACTTTCCGAAACCATTGAAAAACTTTTGCGAGATTCAATCAATTCTTTCAGAAGTTGTACAGACTTCCCGTGTGTCAACATGACGAGTACTGATGGTTCGATGGACAAGTAGTCAATGTCCGTCGGTTTTCCAGTGCGATGGAGCTGGGCATGATTACACTGATTTGTCGTCACTGAGCTAAGGAAATATTAAGGGGGTATATGTGAAAGTAGTGCATTGAGTTCGCTGAAGCATGGAAAAATATACAAGTTAAGAAAGAGTGACGGAAACAAGATCCAGTGAAAAACGTGATTTCTTTAGTTTAGATTCACAAGCACAATAAGAGATGGGGAGATCTGAAACTACATATTTGGAATGGAGCGTGAGGAAGGAGGACAATTTAACAAGTGGAGTGGAACAATGGGGAAAGTAAGTGAAGAGAAAAACTTTCACTGCAAAAGCCTCTCTGTAGGAAAGACTTATGAGCCTCATGGCTACAGGCCCATATAACGTATAGTTACATTAGGTACATTCAAGTACGTACTGTGAATGCAACTTTTGTCCTACAGTAGGCAGTAGGGAAATAAAAACACGCTCTTGGAGTTGTCAACATAATGAACGCAGATTACGCTCAAATTTCCACAAAATTAGCCTACCAACTACCCACATTCATTTCTACTTGCTTGCATTTATTCGTATGCATTCAATGCGTGCCAAAATTCATAGCATCTCATAAAAATAGTCCTCCAAATCCTTCCTTTCTATATATGAAGGATTTGATAGAATTATATATTTTGCAAACTTAAGATTTTCAATAGTTCCATTTCCTCAAGGTAGACGTTTTGCTACCTTGAGGGTGCAGAGATGCTTTATTCTTAAAGCGAATGTCTATTTTCTGATGGGAAAACTTATCACTTCGCCACAGAAAGTTTCCTGGATTTTACGTTAAAGCTATTAAGGGGGGAGCAAATTATGGGAAAACTTTTCTGCAAGTCTGACAGTAAATCTCAGTTAACAAAGAGATTCGATGTAAAAGGGCAAAAACCTATGGATCATATCCTATACTGAAAAAAATACAGTAATAATACTTCACCTGCAAATTTCTGTCAACCAACCAATTCAGTTCAAAGTCATCATCATCGTCTCCAAAAGGATTCACTAGAGATTCGGCCACTTTCAACCATCCCATGTAGAAGAAGAACTACAACACAAATAAAATAAAGTACGTAAAAAGCAATATCAGCCCGATTCTCGGTATTCTAACTCAAAAATTCATTTGATGCTGAACTGTTATGCAATATACGAACTCCCCAATGTAAAAGGTAGTAGGAAAAGGCAATGGCAATAAATCAGCGCTGGGTCAGTATGCATGGCACAGTAGGTAGAAATCTATTGACACTTATGTCAGCAGCCCGTGCACCTAAAAAGCAGTTACAAGTTTGAAAATGCCGAAAAAACATTTAGGACAGTGAGTTTTATACTTCCAAGTTATAAGTAGCTGAAGGTTCACGTTTCCCTGGATCATTTTTACAAAAAGTCAGCCAGATAAAAATAAACCTGCGGCTGAATCTCAAGGCGTTTAAAGTCAACTGTGCATTAGGTAGGGTTATAAAAACATGGTCTAATCCGCAATGAAAACAAAATTGGTACTTGGACCGCTACAAAATGACAAAATTAATCTTGAGAGAATGGATCCAAGTATACCCCACAATGGATTTACAACTCGCAGGGATTTTTGAACAGAATGCAACTAAAACTAGAAAGCATTGCAATTTACTCCCTTTTCATGTCATAGCTGCATGCTAGAATAAACAAAGATATTTGGCAAAAACAAGCTAAAGCGCACTGTGAGCAAACAAAAATGTTTGAATGGCTTTACCTGAAGCAGCGTAAAAACGGGGATGACCAAATCGATTTCATCGCTACCTCCTTTCGCAGGTTGATCAATATGTTGGCTCCCCATTATCGCAGCGGCAAAGTAGCTATAAACAGCTAGGGTGACCACCTTAGAAAAGAGACAAAAGCAACCTTTTTATCGGATAATAGTGGTGAAATGCTTCCAACTAGTCACACTCACAGGATTGGTTTTACACATGTCTGAGTCAGCGGATCTCAAGTGTAAATAAAATTGAAAAAAGAAACGATTTTGTAATCGAATTCATGCCTGTCTCAACCTTTCAAGAAAGTTCACACTACAAGAGATTCTAACTCCTATTCAAACTAACGCCCGATTCTTATTATTTGCAGGACAAAACTACTTATAATATGTTTACACAAGAAATTGCATCCAGATTTTTCTCAAAGGAAAGAAAGCATCTTCCCCAGTGAAATCGGAACACGCTTGTTTGTTCAACGGATTAAAATAATTGTTATCAAGAAAACGAGCAAAATTGAAGGGGTGTAAATAATACGGTTTTTCTTGAAACTTTTTCGTTTCCTTTCTCCTTTCAATGCAACCAAATCCTATCTTAAATTCGCTCAGTTTGGTCCTCACCAAATTGGAAAGCCTATTTTGGCCCATTTATTATTTTATGTATCTAAAATACAACGGCTCATAAACATTATATTTTATTTATGCCTAACGTAGTGTATTTTATTTAGGTACTAACTAACTGTTGTCACAATGATAGCTTGTTGTTATTTAATAGCATGTTTACGACTAAAACTAGTCAACAGATTATGCATAAGAGTATCTAATAATACATGGGAAACTATTCCTTCGAAAAATATCCTTGAAACGAAATTAGTTATATCATTGACACGTGTTAATAATTTGTAATAAATCCGCTTTTATCACTGCGTTTACACATACGACGACATTGATGAAGTACCCACCTGCGTATAAACCAAGGGAACACTAATCCAGTCATAACTGATCAGAAGCCCACACTGCCCGCGGAACTTATTCAGCTCATCAATGATGGTTTTCACGGCGAAGTCATCTCTAATTTTTCCTTCCTTTCTTGCTCTGGTGACGATACTTGAAGCCCTGTCAGCAAGCAAATGTTCTCATTGATCTTTTTTTTCACTACTATGCCATAAAGTGGCATTTAAAGCGACTGTGCAGAAAAAATAAAACTTTTTAGTTCTATGGTACATTTTTTCATGCCAGTAAACACTGATACACTTAACCCCAGCGAATTTGCACTTATAATAAAAGTCTTGGGTTCTGTCGTCAGGCGAGAAGAATATAAGAACCTTCGTATTTTACTCACCAAATAATAGGGATCCAAATTTTATGGTAGGCTGCACACTTGCGGTTCACCTCATCTATTATTTCCTTTTCGTTTTCCAGCAGAAGACCTACGAGAGCAATTTCTCCATTACTATTATTTCCACTATTACTCCAATGACTTTGCGAACCATCAATTGTACAAGCTCAAAAATAAAGTTAATGGATTTCCTAAATTTAGTATATAATAAATGCGCTGAAATGTACTCGTAAATGCTCTTTCATTTATAAATATACAGAAAATTTGGATCATGTTAAATTGCTCTAATTTAGAACATTTGTGCCAAGTACAAGCTCAAAAGTGCATGAAGTCAACAGAAATGTAAGAAAAAGATCCACTTGGAAAAAATTGAAGACTAGGCTAGAACTTTTAGGATTAAGCTTCACATTCACTATTGCAGGATAAGCTAGACCAAATACAGCCGCATGGAAAGCGACAGAAGAGATATAAAGGCGCGAGCAACTTTTCAAGTCGGGGTTAGAAACAGTTTTGGGGCTAAAGCAGATTTTTCCCCTGGCATTAAATCCAGGTGCTCACTGAAATGTCAAGTAAAGTATTAAAAAAACAGGAGCAGGAACATAACAAACCTGCTTCAACAAAGTGATCCAACGATGGAAAGCGTTTCTTAACACGCGGAGAGATCTTGGCGAAACACATGGTCATTGAAAGACAGCAGTATCGCATTATGGTTCTTCGAATTACTCTACCCTTTTCATCCTGTGCAACAGAAAAGTCTCATATAAATGCAACTCGTGTAGTAGCATTACAGAAAACTGATTTACACAAATACAAGCTTTGTCATTCCGCACGAAGGAAAACCTGGACAGCAGAAAGGGTTATTGTCTACTGTGAGTGGAGTGCAGACAAAAAGACCGACGGCTCAACTGGAATGTATAAAATCCCTTACCTGTCCTTGAATGCTGGCACTCACGTAGACTGCAATTGAATCTGTCCACGGAATTGACTTGTATTGATCCCACCTACACATAAAAATACAGCTTCAGTTCAGATTTGGTCGATACAAGCAACAAAAATCCTATGATTGAGTTATTTACGCCCAAACAGAACACGGTGTGAGCTTTCCCCGTTGCAAGTAATAACCGTCCTTCCATGAATACAAAGACACGTCGTATTTACGTTTTCATGTATGACAAGCCACAGAGTATGCATATTTTTCAGACTGGGGCAATGTATTGCCAACTGAGGGAAGGAATTTTTACTTCAACCATGATGTTATACAGTGCCATGTAATGGATAGCCAAAGACACCGATCAGCTCATGACTCCACATGTAGTAAATACCCGGAAATTCGAGGAGCTTTTTTATAGAATGCAACTTGTATTAAAACTTGATGTAAGAATTGTCAAGGGAGGGGTAAAATAATTATTTTATTTACTTGCACATTTCAAGATTTTAGCTCCAAATTCTGAATTTGACAGAGATTTTCTAGTGCCTCATTTTAATTCAAATTATTGACCATTTATCGCTTTACTCAACCTAGGAAATAGTTTTTTAAATTTCTAGTAGTATGCGACAGATTACTCTTGTTTCTTGAGGTTTTACTTTGATTGCAATTAATGTCAAACCACAATGGTTTAGGTACTGCCATATTCTCTTCAATCTTGGTGGCATAATAAAACTGTAAATTTCATAGTAACGCTAAAAATTTAATAATAATAATTTTGTCGCGTTTCAATGAAAAGGATAGTGGAATAATTTTGAAATTTCAAGCCTTTCATTCAAAATAGACGTGAAAAACTCTCATCGTGATTAATGAACAACCAATTCCACATGCAGTTCTTTGTCTAACATGTAAAATTATGAGCTTTCAGTAGAAACAACTTTTCAAGTAATTAGTTTTATAAGCCGGTGAAGGCCGTGAATAGCAATAATACGATGCCGAATGAAGTAAAATTTGCACTCACCATCTGCCGACCACGATAGACACGTAAAAACCCAGAATAAAACTGATAGGTATCAAATTCCCGTAGTTACGGCAGTAATTTGAAATGCGCTCAAAAACTCTGAAATATTAGAGATTTATTTGCATTAGTAATGATTAAATTGTAGGTAATCATTAAAGTTCTACCTATGTCCTTCCAATCTTAAATTTATTTAAAAAATTGCGACAGCAATTACAACTTTGCATACAATTTAACACGTATATAAATCAAAAACGAGGTTATAAAAGATATATTAGTTACATCATAAGAACATTCAGGTTAGCAGGTCTGCAAATCTTTGCATCAAAAGGAAATATTTTAATAAGTTATAAATCTTCTTCTATCAATTATACTACATAGTCTATTAGGATTCTTTCAAGTCACGACTATGATTGCATACCTCCGTTGTTCCTCATCCAAAATAAATCTATACAGTGCACTTAGTGAAAAGAATGTCCCCAAAAATAGGAAAAGGTCGGGCCAAACCAGTTTGTATATGCTTCCCTTCCATCTAAAACATAAAAAATCATCAATATTACAAATCTCGGAAGTTCTTCACATATTATTACGAGCGTGTAATCAACTCCATATATAAAATCTAAAGTAATATTAAATACAATAAGCCTTGCAGTCCTTTGATTAAAATGGCAGGGCCGGCTCTGGCTTCAAATACCACAATTACATCTAATGAATTTAAAACAATGACTAATGGGTACAAAACCATAAAAAATACGGGTTTCACACGGTACGGCAAGTTGCAATATATTTGTAACTTTACAATTTATTAATAACATGCGTAACACGTAGTATGAAGCCACTGAATTCCATTGAATGTTTTCGTTCGACCAATAATAAATGCTATTTTAACAGATGGAACCTATACTTTCTGTGATCGGATATAAATGAAACCTTTACCGAGTCGTGGTATTCTCCTACAGAACATTGCCCACAGAAGAAGACATAGTTCTTCAACTATTATTCTTCTATTAAAATGTTTATACGATCTCTTCCTTAATCAATAAGTCATCTGTAAAAATCATCCCGACTTCCCGCGCTAAAGTGACGTTATCCTACCAAAACAGCATTATGCTAAAGTTTAAGGAAATTTTGAAATCGGAGATGGTTTTCCATCCTCGATTTCTTGTCGTCTCTAACCTAAAGCCATTCTTCAGCTCATTATCACCATGACCAAAGCGGTATAATATTAGAACTGACAGTTGCGAGATTTTTTTCCCACAAAAACGTTTTTGTCTTGGCAGCCAGGGCAATGAGCCAAGCGCCATTAAATCCACTTTTGAAGATTTGAATGTAAATGTGCACAAAGGTTTCCACTTTCGAGATTTCAAAATTTTCAAAAATTATAGCATGAGTATTCCTGAGGGTATCGTTCTATAGCTCCTTAACATGAGCTATTGGTTTACAATTTTAAAAAATTGTTGAAATCCAAGCCATCGGCATAAAATATGGGCGTGCACTATCACATCTATCTTCCAGCTGCTATGAATTCACATGTATCATTTTACTTATTACAAGTACCCGATTCGAAACTGGATTTTTTAATCAAGCCCCTTTTTAATTATTATTAACAGACGTAATTAAGCAATCAAACCAAAATGAAAACAAGTCCATGAATGTCCCTTGTTTCCTGAAAATATTCATTAGTCTCGAAATCTCAACAGGACTATGTAATGTGAGAATTATGAATAAATAATTATTTTCTTCATGCTTGGAAAGGATTACTTCTGCTAGAACAACCAATGCTTAACCATTGCTTATGCAGCAATGATTATGCACTAGTACTCTGTGTTAAGTAGGAAACCTTTTATTGCACACGAGTTTGCTTATTGCTCCAATGAGTTTTCAAAATAATTCATCACGCGTTTCCGTCAGTTCTCGTTCAATGTTACGATATGTAATGCGTATGCATATGATAATGCAATTGTGTCAAAGACATCATCACGTCATTTAAATCATCTTCTGGCCCATGGTAAAAAGGAAATGTATAGTGATGTGTGATGTATAGGAATATTCATATGTGTAATAGGAATAAGGGTGTACTCACATAGAACCTTTTCCGTCCGTATCCGTAAGTTTTTTTACGTTACGGAAGAAACCACTCACATA
>JAQFXU010005980.1:0-10860 GCA_034693705.1 Spatulosminthurus flaviceps | reverse complement strand
TGCGATTTCCTCCTTTCTCTATCGATCCTTTTGGCCATGACATTCGTGCTGGTATTTGGGTGCACACTAGTTCAGACCCAGGCTAAAACTTTGGTTTTGTTGGAGAATGCGGTTGAGTGGAGGAAAGAATGTCTCAACTGTTCTGGCCGAGACATTAAAATGGAGGATGATGGTAAACTTTCAAGAATTAGCGGAAATTGTGGGGAAGTAGAAAAATTTCTAGGGGAATTTCCTTGCATGTTTAGAAAACTGCAAGAGGCTTTCTCTATTTATTCAAAAGTGGCGGGTACATACGTTCTTGTATTGTTCATGGCATCATTTATTGATGTAGTTACTATCATAAGCCGGCTACCTGTTGCAAACAACTTGGAATACTTGACTTGGCTAGCTTTAGGCTCCTACAATATTTTAATTTTGGCATCATTTGGTGAATTCATGGAATCTCAGGTAAATACCAAAGCCCTTCATATTAAGTATGCATGAGTTTTTTAATGGATTAGAAGTAGGAAACATTGCTTAAATTATTATGATAAAATATCCTATTTGATCAGTTCGTGAAAATAAAGGAACTTACAACAAATGCGTTGGGAAATTTGATGGCCAGTGAAATAAATGAGGTAAAATACAGTAAAAGTTTAATTTTCTGATCTTGTCTGCTTACTATTGAGTGAAAATATAATATCATTTAAAAGTTAAACTGGGCACTCTCAAATTTATATTTCATTTATTTAATAGGCTACCTTGAAAGGACTTTATTGTCTTTGGAAAGAATGGCATTTACAATGGACGTGGAGGTTCACAGCACGGAATTATTTTCCAGTTAATAACTCTACAGTTCCAGCGGTAAGCTTTTACACTTTACGATCTTGTCACGATCATTAATTATTATAATCAGTAATTCATTATGAAGAACTTATACTATTACGTGTGCTTCATTTAAGGTGATTGCAACGATTTTCACTTACTTTACGTTTTTACTACAACTGGGCCTCTCTGACACAAAAAAACTTAAAAAGGGATGAAGGACATTTGAAAGCTTGGAAAGCATGTAAAAATGTTAAAAACCATAAGATTTTGCCAGGATTTCTCTCCCTAGGTGTGGGGATTCAAGAAGTTTACAAATGCAAGAAATCTCGCATACCTCTATTTTTAAGGGAAGCGAATACATATAAGATTTTAGGGTAAAAAATTTATTGGCAAGTTACGTGAAAATTGGTGGTAGTAAAGCCGTGAAGTGAGTGATCGACAAATGTCACGACTTCTTTCTATAATAATTATTATCATTGCTGCAAATGAGCTTATCGTCGGGTAAAGTCCAAAAGGCGCTATATGCAAAAATCGCTTCTACGGGATTTAACATGTACTACCGTGCTTAAGCGATTTCTGCATATAGCGCCTTTTTGACTTTACCCGACCTTATATAGATACACTACCAATTGTATTGACCTACAGTATTGAATGTTGGTCATATTTATTAAAATTAAATGGACAAGCAGCTCAGTCCTGTGGTTAGATACCTGGCCTTTACCTTGACCATGGAATGACACTGATTCGATCTACTTTTACATGCCCACAGCAGCTGGCTATTGCGGAGTGTATGGAGGAGAGAGGAGAGCTGGAATGATAGTTGCAATCGGAAGGAGCTGCGGGCATTGAATGCCCGCAGCTCCTTCCGAGCTATACTACTTTAATAAGATAATAGGATAATACTTCCGTGGACGGATCTGATTATCACCACAAATTCTTGGATGAGGTGAAATACGAATGTTACCAAGAGCCATAATTTGCATAAAAGTGAATAGACTCAACAACCAAATGAGCTCCCCAGCCCGTTTGATACTCTCTTTCACGAATTCCATATGGTAGTTAAGAATAAATGATCAATGCTTTCAATGTGATTACTAAATAAAAGATTGATTATACCTATGTATACTTCAAAGATGAAACACTGACTATAAACTACGTATGAACTTATATCTGTAAGAATAAATCTCAGCAGAAAATTAGATAAGTACATACATCTCTGATCTCTGGTAAGAGGGTGAAGTGCATGTGACAAATATGGTGTAGTTGTAATGCACGATTATAGGATTTCAACCACTCAGCAACTTGCTCAGAGATTCCTTGGTTCTATTTGATTCCTCGGATACGCTTTTAATTGATTATAAGCGCAAGATTTATATGATTATTGTAAATCCATGCACGAGTTTCCTAAGAAATAGCTATAACTATGAACTTAGCTTCTCTTTCTGACTTCCCAAGATTTGAGTTGTAGGAAAATAAATCCTTCTAGATGACTGACATATCAATTTTTGCTTTGCATTTCTGATTTTCCCTTGAATGTAGTGCTTGTCACGGGTGGGGGTAACAGCCGTCTTGGAAAGGACGGGAGCGAGAGTAATAGCAATAACAGCATAAGGGTTTCCGAGCCCACAAGTTTTGGATTCCGAGGACGGGTATGGAGTGAAAATAAAAAATACACATATAATATTGTATTAGTACCTGATGGAATTGGTTGCAAGTACCTCATTTACAAACCATCTGCTTTTTATTGTGAATATTATTACATTAATCCGTGAATTGCCGCATATTATGTTGGAGTTCCAAGTACACAAGGACGAATGTCATTGACAATAAAAATGACACAATTTCTTTTCCTATACTTCAACACTTGGAATTGCTTTTAGCAGGGAAGTAATATGCTTAGTCCCTAGTGGAAAGCTTTCCACTAGGAATGATCGTATTTTAGTCAGCCGAGAATGCTACCCGTGATCGGGTACAGTTACGGGTACGGCTGATCCGGCAACGTACCTGCTTGCAAAATATTTCCTTCACTGGCTTTCTGAACGGGAAGAGACTTGGGATAAATAACAGACAAACGAGTTGTCACAGGTATTAAAACTTTGCACCCGGAAATTTCGTAAACAATATGGAACGAGTACAAGTTTTCCTACGAAGCAAAATGACGCATCCAAAAAAGCTTCGGTCTAGGTCCAAATAATAATTACAGGAACTTTATTCTTGTACTTGTGTTAGGCCCTAATAATCTTAAATAAATAATGTGGGTTCTTCATCAGTCATCGTCTCCAAACATGACACAACTTTTTTCGGATTGACAGGGTCATAACTCTTGTCCTCCTATCCTAGACTTCGTGGTTCTGTGAAAACGTTTTGCAATTTGGGTGTGTCTTTTCAATCAGAAATTACACTCGCCTGCAATAATGATAAACGAATTCCTTGGAAACTGTGCAGTCAAACTTTCTAGATATTTTTATTTATTTTTTAGTATTATTAAATCAATTTGGTGTCAGAACTGCCGGCAAGTACGGTTAATACCGGACAAGTTTTGGTCTAATTCGGGTAACCAATTTTAAGTAGCCACAACGTTCGGGTAGGTTACGGTTAGTATTGGGAACCGAACTTGAAAATCAGGTACAGATATTTTTAAGTTAGGACCTGGTGAAGCTTCTCGTTCCACCCAGTACCAGTTCAGATTCAGATCACCAATTTTTTCTACATGCCGGCAGCTTTGTTCAGCGTTTATTACTACGCAGTATTTTACTGTATAAGTAGTTTCCTTGTGATTAATATGCTACTCTTGGCTCCATCGTTCTTCGTTTCCATGGAATGGAGCTAGATACAAGGAAAAAATGGAAGGAACACATCCCGACACGGTACAAAGACCATTTGATGACCCCAACTATTTCATTGTAAATTGATATTGCGTTGAGATTTGACATCAGCAGCCGTGCTACTCTCTCTCTCTCTCAATATTATACTTCCTTCAAGGGCTTTCAATTCGGTCACTGTAAATAGCTCTAATACAAATATGTACAAAGTAAGGCCACTAAAAATAAAGGAAAGTATTCAAGCTACAAATTATCCGGTAGAGAAGGATTTGAATGCATTCAAGCGTGTGTAATTATAAGGATAGCGCATCTAATCCTAAGAGTGTACTTTTCTCTGCTGCCCACATACATAAATGCAATGACATGATCTAGTGAACTGCTCCGAATTATTGTCGGAGTTATGCAGTCTCAAAACATCAAATCTCTTTGCCTGCGCAAGAGTAAAAAAGGATGAGTCCCTGACTGTGCAGCCCTGAAAGTAACTCTGAATGGAATATAAATTTATAATATTAAAAACATGAAGCCCGGAAAAGCATATATACTAAATCAATGCGGTACTTTGACTATTACTATAAATTATCTGCCCTTAAAGAAGGCTTGGATAGCTAAATGATGAAACCTACCCTCGTGCGACACTCCAATCAATCATTTTCCATCAAATAAATTAAAAAGGTCACAATAATAATTACAAGGTCAGCTTGGTATCAATTCTTTGGAATCATTATGCATTGGTAATTTCAAGTGACGTAGGCAAATATTTCCTCAGAATTTTAGTGTTTTTTGTCTGTATAAAAGCCTACCACTAAGTTCTGCTGCAAATCATTAACAACCAAATCCTCAACAGCAATAGTTTTCACTGACTTCTGGGTTTTTTCTTCTCAAAAAAGTGAAAAACATTATAAATTAATTCAAGTTTTTAACAAAAAATTTCTCCTGGCAAAATCTTCCTATAGCCCAAACCAAATTAGAATCAGGGTGAAATATTGAAGTACAAAAGCTTTTAACGGGAACCAGATTTGGAGGAATATAATATTTAAACTGATTTATTTATTTGGAAGAGATAAGTAACAAGGAATTAAAAACAATATTTATTGTATATAGAAATTGGGATTTATTTTACCTGCACTTGTAACCAATAGGAAAAGTTGAAAATGAAGTGGTTAGAATTTTTCATTTCAAGCTACTTGCTACTAAATAATGTGTTGGGGGCTCAAATAAATAATTTGGTCAGCGTGGAACAAAGCATAATCGAGCGTAAGTATTTAATTCATTTAATTATAATTGTATTTTTTAAGCCTAAGACATTGCAGCAGGTAAATAATAGAGGGAATACTTTTGTATCGTAGAAGGAGTTGTTGACATTTCTACAACAGACTCGGTGCCCCAATTGACACAAGAGTTTTGGAACATCTGGAGAAAGTTGGAGGCAAAGGGAATGAAAATGTGGTGTAACGGAACTTTTCAAAGTTTTAATCCGCAAGGTGAGGTTTTTTGGTTAAAACACTTTTGTCCGCAACTTCCACGATTTATAATTTACAAAATTAAATCAAATGCATACACAACGATTTTTTAATTTACATGTTTAATATGCAATTTTAGTTCCAGCAATTCCAACAAGCACGGAAGGTCCTCGAGATTGTTCTAAACTGACGGGGACGGAGATGATGGCTTTCATAGAAATTGGGTCAAGAGTCGTTCGAGGTGCGGATTGGCACTGGGGGAACCAGGTATGAATCAATTACTATTAAACTGATTTTTTTAAACTATTTCATTGTGTGATTTTTTTATGATTGTCATAAATATTAATTTCTAGGATGGAGGTCCAGGCTCTGAGGGCACAGTTATTTCCACTTCGAGTAAACATCGTGGTTATATAAGAGTGAAATGGTCAAATGGTTCTGTCGATTACTACCGCATGGGTGTCAACGGAAAATACGACCTCAAAATTCTGAATTGTACATGATTTCCAATGCAAAAATGTTAACATTATTTTTCACAATCAATTTATTCATGCTATAATAAAATGATTTGTATTAAAATGAAAATGGTTTTGGAAAGTATAATAATTGCGCTTAAAATCACTATTTTTTCAAATTCATGCTTTTGTCACAATCAAATATCAAAGTTGGAAAATTGATTGAAGATTGTAGATTATTTTTACCTAAACATTTTACCACAAATTAATGAATTCCCTAGTCGTTCAATTTTTTTGGTAGGATTAATGTACAAGATATATTGTGTGCAAAATATATACAGGATCCCGATAAAATTCGAAAATTTGACTCATTTTCTTCATTTCTACTAAAATTGTTGGGAAAATAAAAACTGGCAATTTACTTAAATTAATATTGGATTCCTTATTCACTTTTTGGGAAAATGCTTTCAGTGAATGTGAATTTGATGAAAAACCAATGTAATATTGTAATAAATTCTGTGGAAAAATAATAAGCTTTCCATATTGAAAGTAACGCAACTACACATAGCACTCATTTTCTCATCCCATAGTCCTATTCCTTGTAATAAGAATCCTTATCTGCTTCTGCCAGCTGGGGAATTTTCATTCAGTGGCAAAGCATTATGGGTGCAGTCGTGTCTAATGCTACTACTCATTATTCCACCGTAATAAAGATTATTGGAAAGTGTCAACGCTAACAACTTTCAACACCACGAGGATCTGATGAATGGGAATCTTGTCACGCATCACTTTTCCTTGAAAATTGATAATTTGACGCTTTCTCTAGACAAGAGGAAAGCAGATTAATGGAATGAAAGCGTCACAGTGAGATTCCTTTGAAAATGATTACATGTGTGCATAATTGGATAAATACGAGTTCATAGAACTGACATTGATCTTTAATATCTGCTTAGACATGGATATTTATTGAGCAATAGTTAAGCAGAAGGTGCACCAATTTATTTTTCTAACCTCAGCCCGTCTTAAATTCGAGGAAACTTGAAAATTGTTCCGTAAAAAGGGGAGGTTTATGCCCAAGAGCCAAGCCTTTGCGAAATCATTCTTACGTACGCATATATCGATGCATATATCCATGTGAGCAGAATTGGGAGTGGGAATATCTCCCTTTTCCGTTAACAATAAATCTATAGGCATAGGGATACTATTAAAATAGTAGCATTAGATATTTTTCTATATTGAACTGATCTATTTATATTGAAAATTTAATCTTCCGCACCACCTCCAGACCATCTTGAACTTATCAAATCCCCATCTAAAATAAATTCCTTTCATATGTCACTTTTATGTTATGAAACTGGACTATAGCCCAAGTTTTTCAATCATAGTATTGAAAAGTCCTTTTGTGTAGCAACTTTCTAATTTCGTAAAGTGCACTTAGCCAAATTCCAAACAAATATCAGAGAAAAGGTCCATGAATTATTTGGCCAAATATATCTATATATGTCTTAATATGCATAATAATCTTGATATTTTGGCCCACAGCTGCTTTTGTTCTTTTATTTTTGAATTTCAGATTTGAGCCCACGAAATGTTGCACCCCAATTTAAAATTTAATTCCGCCGCCTACTCATAGTATTAGTCGGAGTATCAAGGTTTGGATCCCTGTGTAATATAAGGGTTTGGCTCAAAGAATGGGATTTTCCTCACTAACTTTTTCCCTGACAAAAGATAAGATACATGAACACCGTCGCCACGTAAAGTGACCATCACTCAGTCCATAAAGGCAGCTTATGCATCAAGGAATACAGGAAAGTCTTTTTATTAATGTTGAAAAGATATTGTGGGTAGCAACATTTTAATTCCCTAAAGTGCCTTCTTCGCTTATCTCGTCAATACCATAAATAAATATCTGAAGAAAGGGACAGAAATTTTGTAGTCAGAAGACATTAAAATAGCTCTGAAGCCACATACCTCAAGGTTCGAAGCCTGAAAATCCGTCAAAATACTAGCACTTTCTGAAAAATTCGATCGAAACGTTTTACTTTATACTGAAATTAAAAATACATTGGTAAATAATGGAGAGAACCCTCAGAATTTTTCTTTCAGTTATTTCTATTCTTGGATTATTCCCAGTCCAAAACCCATTGAAAAAAATCCAAGAAATGCGATTTTCCAAATTAGGCATCTTCACGCTTGCGAATTTGATCATAGCTGCCTACACTGCAATTATGCTAACTGATCGGTACTACTTTTACGTCTTGTTACGAATCAATCCTGAGGGAAGGTTGACCGAAAAAATAACGAGCAATTCTTTTGCTATCTCCTACTTCATAATCTTGTCACATCGATTTATTGCTCTCATTTACGGCAAAACCACCCTTGAAATGATCCAACTTCTCACGGATCTCAACTGCAAACTTGATTCCTTTTTCACCTCACCAAGGAGGAGATGGGAAACTAATGTTGATTTTAGATGGATTAAAATTAGCTACACAATTGGTGTTGGGATTTGGCTAACGGCTTCTATTAAACAAACAGCGGATTTTGCCAATCGTCCTCCGGAGACATTTGTAGGTACATTTACGCCCGTTCAAAATCCACTCGTTGCCCACATTTTATTTATATTTTGTAGTGTCCACATGACTCTGTCGCTTCTCTTCGCGTTTACATTTGTGCTGGTATTTGGGTGTGCACTAATTCAGACGCAAGCTAAAACTTCGATTTTGTTGGAGAATGCATTTGTGCCGGGGAAAGATGATCTAAATTGTTGTGGACGAGATTTTAAAACGGAGGGCGGAAAATTTTCAAGGGTTGGTGAAAATTTCGTGGAAGTGGAAAAATTCCTGGAGGAGTTTCCTTCCATTTTTAAGGGATTGCAAAGGGTTTTCTCTATTTATTCAAAAGTAGGGGGTACCTACGTTCTTGCATTCTTCATGTCATCATTTATTGATGTTGTTACGGTCATAGGTCGGTTATCTGTCACAAACAATTTCGATGACTTCACTTGGCTTGCTTTGGGCTCATATAATATTTTAATTATGGCGACATTCGGCGAATTCATGGGATCGCAGGTAAACACCCGGGCATTTTTATTTATTACCGTATGTGTGTGTTGATGGAGTAGGAGTAGATGTAGTGTTAAGACATTGATAAAATATCTTTTTGACTAGTTCGTGAAACGAAAACAAGTTGCGACGAATGCGCTAGGAAATTTGATGGTCTGTGAAACAAAGGAGGTAATAAAACTTTTAGTTTCTGACTCTGCACGCTTTACCTCATCAATGCAAATAAAATATCAATTAAAATCATACACTGAACGTGGACAACTTTTTTGTCCTTTTTTAAACATATTTAACAGGCTACTTTGAAGGAACTCTGTCTTTGGAAAGAAAGGCATTTACATTGGAGGTGGAGGTTTACAGCACGGAATTATTTCCCAGTTAAGAACTCCACTGTTCTAGCGGTAAATATTTCCACTTCAAACTCAATCTGTCATCATTAATGATTATTACTACGTATGTATACTGTATGAATTAAGTGAGCATATATTTTCGCCAATTGTGCTTCAGGTGATTGCAACGATTTTCACCTACTTTACGTTTTTACTACAACTGGGACTCTCCGAAACAGAAAAACTTAAAAGGGGATGAAGGGAACTTGAAAGCTGAAAGATTGGAAAATCCTGTTAAAATATTAATATTTTGAATGTATTTCTCAGTTGTTGATTGAGAAGAAAAAAGCTTTTAGCTTTGAGTACATGTTTATTTCTTCTGTATTTTCTGATGTAAATCAATTCTGTGGAATAAGATAAAACTTTCCATATAAAAAGCAACCCATCTGCATATAACATTTATTCACAACCTGTATCTTTATTCAGTTTAGCTGGGTCAGGAATTTTAATCTTACGGTAGAAGTATTGGGTGTGGTTGAGTCTCACGTCAATATTACCCCTACGTATTTAAGCTCTGTAGCGATCGATCATTGCAAAAGGTCAATAAGATGAGCAAATTCTTTCCCTACGAGTGTCGGATGAATGGGAAGTGTTTGTAAATTAAATGATAATTTGTCATTTATTCATACGCAGGAAAGTTCATTTTATCTTTCTACAATAAATGAGAATTCAAGCTAGAGAAGTGTTAAAAACCTAATAATTGAGCTCCATACGTCACCTATGAATTTATCTTATTTAGACATTTCACACAGAATTTTTATCTCAAAAACTATCCACCGGTATTTCATAGAGAAATTCATTCAAAGTATCCAACAGATTTGATGCTGTTACTCCATCTTTCCTTCATAACAATAAATGTTATTGTGGTTTATTACATGAAGACTAAAAATCAAGTTAGAGGTAAAAATCAAGTTAGGGAAAGTGCAATGCATAATTATACCATTATAAGGACACCAAAATCCTCTTAAATTTTTACCAAAAAGTCCATGGAAGAATCTAATTGAAGTAGACTTTAATACCCAACTTTAAAATGGAGAAACATGACTTATACGCGAGCGTCCTGCAATGAAATGAATGTAAATTTCATGAAATTTACAAATGTGAAACATGCTAAAAAAATTATGGTATTTTTTTGGTATGATCACCTAATGCAAGATATATAACACTTTACACTATGTAATATACAGGGGTGTTAGTAGAACATTGGACTACTTTTAACAATTTTTTGAATGTAACTACAACTAGTAGAATCTTATGATTTTTGGCAAACTCAATATTCAAAAAGTCATCCTTAAGTGAGCAAAATTTCTGGACTTAAATTCTCAAAATGCCCGGATGGCAAGCACCGAAAAAAAAAGTGATCGAAAATATTTTTACCGTGAGAAAAATAGTCTGGGGTCAAAATTGCACGTAAATTTCAGAATAAAATATATTCTAAAATTTCAGCTTTTAAGTAATCTAGCTGAAAAGAAAGATTGCCTAGAAAGTCATTGTATCAATTTTTATAGCCCCGTAAAGATTTTCGGTTTGAGTTTTGAAAATCGGGTTTTCCAGAAAATTAATTTTCCCTGACTTCCGGAAATAAAAAAATTTCTGTAGCACCACACCAATTTAAGAAGGTTGTTCCCCTGTTTTCAAATAGATTTTGTGTTCCAAATATTTTTGCCTGGAACACCCCGATATTTTGATTTATTGTGAAAATTCAAACTTCCATTTGGGCAAATACCCGAGTAAAACACCGGGGTTAAGTAAAATCAACCGTATAAAAACGAAAAATGATGCAAACCCATCTAATTCATCATCTCTGACGGTGGCAGATTTTTAGGCATAAACGCAATAAAAATATAACAGAATTACCACAGTTT